>BSXT01004094.1:0-26761 GCA_030267785.1 Phytophthora fragariaefolia
AAAGACTTATTAATAACCTTTTGGTAGAAAATGAGAACTGAATTTGAAATGTTAACTTCGGCCTTGCCTCCTAAAACTGATATCTATAAAGAGAGGATCTGCCAACGAGTGGTTGGCAGAATCTCTTTCCTAATGCATGCTTCTTATTGGCAGATATCTGTTGTTTTCTGCCAATAGTACTATGAATGGTGACCACACTGCATGTGGCCCACCTGAATGTATCCATTACTGCATGTCGCACTAATGTGGAGGTTGCCTGAATGTGTAGCCCCACTACAAAGGATCTCCAGCGCTCATGCAACAATGGACTGACGTGATACAACACATACAAGGAGACGTTGCACAATGGAGCAACAACATGGATAATTCGACATATGATGGTGTCGTGGGCGACCTACATTAGGCTAGGTAGCCAACAGAGCGGTGAAGGAAACTCGGGCCGGGGACCACAAGCTAGTGGACGGCGTAGGGACGAATACTAGGACGGACATAGGAAGTCGTTAGCGTAGCTAAGTGACATCAATGTACCTCACTAGAAAACAAGTGCTGCGTGGGCAAGAAGATCGTCGTGGTTACCGACAATGCTTCCACCCACAGCCAGGTGGAGACGCTGGCACGTGAGCAGCTTGTTGCTGACGGAATCGTCAACAGCAACAAGCTGGTCATCCTGCGTCTTGCTCCGTACAGCTCGATGTGCAATGCCATCAAGGGCTGCTTCAAGGCACTCAAAGCGAGCATGAAAGAGCATCTTGCCGTCAAGCGTCGCGAGTTGCTTCTGCGAGGCGAGTACGACTTGCTGGCTGTACACAGAATGGCTCTCGTGAAGGCGGCCGTGCAATTAAGTCAGATGATCTTGCCTCAGCGCTTGGTCTGGCGCATGGAGCGACACTGCTTTAAAAGCATTTTTTAGCCGAGCGCGGCGTGGATATAGAGCTCGGTAAGTAGCTTAAGTACGAACCACTCTGCTTGGTAAAAATATATCAGAAAACCACTTTGCCTTGTAATTGACCTTTCTACGTCTTATTATTAAGTTGCATAAGGGGCTCAAAACCATTTTGCCTGAAAAAACGATCGTCGATCCCAGTCTTACGGAAGCCATTTGCAATTGTCTCTTTCGAAACACCTTGTCAGGCGCTCTCACCCCACCTCATGCCTTGCAACTGATCAACGCAGTAAATGCTCATACCATCTGGCGTAGTATCGGGCATCGTATCGTCCGCTCGATTGCATGCCAGCTCCATGCGTTTCTCGCGATATCCGCTTTTTTAAAAGCGGATATCGCTCGATTAAAATCGCAGCAATTATTCCAGGGTCCGTTGGTTGCAGGGCTGATGTCGTATTTGGAGGCAGCTTCAATATATCTTGGGCCCAGTTCGATAACTCTGGTATCGATGCGTCGGACACCGGTGGTGCTCACCAATGATGTCGTATTTCTGCTTGATCGTGAGCCAAAGCCTCTTGGTTCGTTTCTTGATGGGGTCCATGAGCTCTTGATCGCGCAGATTGAAGTGTGCGGGCCACGTGTGTGGCGTGTGTGGCCCACATCGGGATGATCCTGTCGAGAACATTTTCTGAAATGGGTATACATTTTATACCCTTCGACTTTGGAAGGGTATAAAATGTATACCCATTTCGGTTTCTCAGTGGTACCGTAAAACTCGACTTCTATCCGACAGACACTTATATCCGACAGTTTATTTCAGCCAATAGCATCATGTGATTACAGATGTAGCGATTAGCAACTTATTTCCGACAAGCGCAGCTAATTTTTAGCCTAGCGTCGGTATTTGACCAGCTCACCAACCAACCATTATAGCCGACTCGACGAGTTTGCCAACCAGTCAGCTACCTTCGCTGCTGATCGTGCCAGCTTAACTACTCCTCATTTTAGTTCTACTTCTGCAATGGCGCGCGGCAAGCGTCCCAAACTCAACCCATCAGGTGGCGCGAAGCCCAAGGAGTTCACGCGAGATACAGCCACGTACGACTTCCGCCAGAGAGGGACGACGTAGTTGACATTAACTTGGCTATAGCTGAATAGACAGTTAGTTCTACGTGTGTGTGTGCGCACATGCGCGTTGTGGTTATTCCTACAAATGGGACTTCGCTAAATTCCTCCTGCGCGCTGGGAGGGTTGTAGACCTCCCGAGTTCAACGCCGCTGTCTGTTTTGGCTAATTCGGAGAATTTTACTGCTAAAAGTGACCAACATCTGCTTCACCATCAAATGATAGGCACATCATATTTAGGAGGGTTTAGTGGAAGGGCATTTTAGCTGTCGGATACAAGTCGGTATCTGGAATGCAGACAAAATCCTGGCACACCTGATACCTGTCAAACCGGTTTGTCATGTACTGAATATGGATACGAAGTAACCGCCGAAAACAACGAGGCGGAGCGCTGCCGGTTTTTTTTCGAAAGGTGCATTATTTTCCTCACGGAGGTAGCACATGTCGGGGGTTTCTAACGTTGCTATTCCAGACTGCAAATGGTGCTGCAAAAGGATGTACAAATAGTGCACATGTACTGTATCGCACGAGCCGTGCATTACGAGCGAGAGACATGTCCACTGTTCGAAGTCTCCTATCTCGCACGATAGCGGGTCTTCGCAACCGACGCATGTCCAGTCCGTACTCTGTTGACCACGCCCATGATCACTTATTCTTAAGTAGAATCCGTCGCGTGTCCCTCTCCTTATTGCCAAAAGGCGTGCTCCGCTCCGGCGGCATCGCCTCGTCGCCGCCCCAGTTCCCGCAATGGCCGTGCAGCTTCCTCCGCTCGCCTCCATGGCGCTGGCCGCGCGCGCGCCCTCCGCGGCACCGTCGCTGGCCGACGTGGAGCGCCGCGTCGCGGCGCAGCTGAGCGCCGACGCGCCGCCCGAGGCCGCGCGCCGCCTGGCGCAGGCCGAGCTCAAGCGCCTCAAGCACCTCGAGACCGTGCGCCAGTCGCGCGTGCGCAAGAAGGTGCGTGTGCCCCCCGCTCGAGTCCCGCGCCGCCGCCGCCGCTGACGCCGCCGACGTGTCGCCGCAGATCGAGCGCAAGAGCCTGCGCCAGGTCCACGACGAGCTCGAGCGCGAGCTGGCCGCGCTGCTGCGTGGGCGCCCACGCGACGCGCGACTCACGCGCTTCGTGCAGGCGCTGGGCGAGGTGCGCGCACTGCGCGCGCACGGCGGCGCGCTGCGCGCGCGGCTGCTGACGTTCGAGGCGCTGGGCGAGCAGCTGCGGCGCCTGCAGCGCGACTTCTCCATCCCGCGCCTGCTGGGCGCGCGCACGTCCATCGGCACGGTGCACGTGCCGCCGCTGAGCGGCGCCGAGGCGCGCGCCATGGTGATGGACGCGCGCCGCCAGGCCTCGTCCTTCTTCGACGCCATGCGGCGCGTGGACGCGCGCGAGCAGGACAAGACCATGGGCTGGACGCAGCTGCAGCGCGTCACGCGCGACGGCCGCGTGCAGTTCAACTTCTCCAAGCGCCTCGAGAGCGTGGGCGCGCGCGAGCTCGTGGCCACGAGCTGGCGCATGTACGGCGACCTGGGGCTCTACCACGGCATCTACGCGTCCGTGCAGAAGCTCGACGTCCTGCAGCGCATCGACGACGACACGCTGCTGATCCGCCGGGACCTGCAGGAGGGCAGCTCGGCGCCGGTCTTCCGCGCCGTCTTCCTGCTCTGCCGCATCCGCCTGCCGGACGGGTTCCTCATCTGCTTCCGCTCGCACAACCCCGCGGTGTGCGTCCAGGACGACGACGACCCCAGCGTGCAGTGGATGGACATGTTCTACTGGCTGCTGATCACGGACCCGCCCGCGGAGCAGGCCGCGCCGGGCGCGCTCGGGCCCGCGAGACCCCCCGCCAGAGGCTGCGACGTCATGTTCGGCGGCAACTTGCTCAACCGCCGAAGCGCCCAGCACGCCACGATCTGGAAGTACCAGATCGCCATGGCGCTGCTGCGCTGGGAGAGCAACGCGGCCGCGCCACTCTTCGCGCTCGATGGGTAGCTCATCTGCTCACGGATACAGTACCAACAAACTGTACTGACGATTTAACCAAAACTGTTGTCCAAGGTGAATGGTAACAGGACCGTCAAGCGGGGACGCTTCTATTCGGCGCAGGCGTGGATCACTCCAGTGACTCAATGTCCTCGTCTTGCAGTGGCGCGTACTTGCTAGCTGAACCTGTTCCGTCTGCAAGAAGTTACAGCAAACACGAGTCAACCAGTGAAAACCGCAAGCACAAGAACAATGGGCAGTGCCGTACCTGTGCCCCGATTGCGAAGTATCTCGATGGGGGGCGCGTTCTTGGTTTCATCACTCGCGAAGCGCAATACGGTGTCAGAGCTTGCATTGGTGTTTTGCATACTGAAGGCTACAGCTTCTTCCGTGTCTGCACTTGGGGCCAAATTCTCCACAGGTCGACCCGTAGCAGCGTCCACGCTTCGAATCCTCGTTGCGAAGCTGGTCTGACTAATGAATGCTCGAATGGGAACTGTATCGGAAGTGCTACTGGTACGTCCTTCCTCCTGCTCTTGCTGGAGTTTAGACGCGATTGCGGCACTACGGTTCGCTTCTTCGTCATGCAAGCTGTCTCCGTCCTTATTCGTTCCGCTGGTCGATTTCACCAGCGCATCAAGAAGTCGTTTACTGCGCCAAGAACCCCTGCCAACCAGCTTTGATTCAACCTCGTGACTGAAGTCTACATCGTCTTTTCGGAAGTGGTTTGCTGGGTGGCGGAAGCTCGTATTCCAATCAAGAGGGTCGCTGGGCATAAGAATCTGCAGTAGAGGCGAAAATGCAGCGTAGCAGTCTTTGCCTTCTTTCAGAGCATCGAACATCCTCGCCACGTACTTTGGTAGTTCTTTTTCGCTAATATCCAGATAGCGGTAGTTTTCTTCTGCATGGGTTTTGTCGACATTGGGTTCCTTGACACTTTCAACCTCGGTAATGGGGGGGTCAGCTTGTGGCTCCGAAATGGAGGGAGTCTTCAGAGTGATAGCTGCAGCATTGAAAACCCGCATCCCTACGCTCATTAGAGCGGTGATGCTAGGAGAATGGACTGGCACGGCTCGATTGTGGCGCTTGCGCAGCTCGTCTACTATGTCAAGCAATGCTGTGCCCCAGTATTCTTCCATCTCTGTTTTCGAGCAAACTACAAATTTCTTCTCCTTCAGGTGCTCGTACGCGCACTCACATATTCGAAATGCTAAGTGTGAAAATGGGTGTTTGTGGATGACCTCAACGAGGTCCTCAGAGCTCAGAGACAAAAGGTCACAGGCTCGAACACTACGCACGGTGAAGGCACTGATCGCACTGCCCAAAAGGCCTCGTTCGCCGAAAAAATCACCCCGGCGGAGTCCGATGGGGCGAGTGAGTGCCAGTAGGGATCGACTGTGCAAACGTAGGTGGCCTCGCAGCACGAAATACATGGCTCGTGCAATACTCCCTTCCACAACGATGTTCTCGTCAGATGGGTACCCTTCAAAGTGTAAATGTTCCACCAAGGTGTGTCTGAAAGCCTCGAGCTCATCGGGGCCCTCCCAGCAGATCGGGGCGATGATTTTCTTGATAAACCAATCTATCGGCTCCTTTGATACGTGCAAAACGCAAGCTATACGAATCGGACGGGGCATTTCTCCAAGAATTTCTTCATAATTCACACCAGCATGGGATGACCAAAGCGAAGTCATAAAGGCGTGGGCACGAACCTTGAGTTGGTCGCTTACGCGTAGACGCGCCAGATAGATCTCAATTGCAATGTGGTTTTTGCGAAAGTCCACCTCAAGACCAATATATGAGATGAAGAGACTGGCAAGTTCGCCCAGCACAAATGACATGGTAATGAGGCCAACAAACGAAACAGCGATGTGGAACGCATAGAGTGACGCAGTCTGCGGTGCAAGGTTGCGTGCTTTCTTGACAAACGTGGTGGTTGCGAAGAAGAGGCCTCGTAAGAATCGGAGTGTCAGTTGTGAGGGTGATGGATCATCAGGATTAGAGATCACAAGTTCCTGGGAAGGGAGCCAAGCGTCCCACTCCGTGCCAAAGCCGGCTTGTGTCGCCACAGCCAGATAAGCGCAAGCAGCCCAGTAAATCATCAGCAAGTAAAGCATGCAGATGTACCAAAAACGTGTGATCTCATAGCTGACACTTCGCCGATTTAGTTCATCCAAGTAGCTCACCACGTTAAAAATCTTTAGGCAACGTAGCAAACGCAGTGATGGACCACAGTGAAAGTCGGACAAGAAGCGATGGAAAGGAATGGCCGCAATGGTATCCCACAGCATGCGCTCCTTTTTGTACGTAGCGCGCAAATCCTGTTCATACAGCTCCATAGACGCCGGAGACTCTCGAACGTGCCAACTGAACCAAACATCTAGAATGAAGACGAGCTCACACAATAGCCCAAAAGCCTTTATGATTACAGGTACCGGAGTATCGCGGTCCAGATCATCCATTGCAAGTTCGTACGGGGTCAGTACGGAAATGTACACAATGCAGATAACCATAAATCGTAGCCACGCCAAGTGGAAATCGCTCTGCACTTCGGTGCCCTCGACAAGACAGTGGAGTGGGATGATAACAGCGTGCTTTAACCACTTGAAAACCACTAGACCGGTATTTGCCACCATTGCAGTATACCTGCTTTCAAAGTCGTGCATACGTACATGCTGAAGCTCTTCCTTCATGCGCTCAGCTCGCTGATTCATGATGTCAGCTCGGGAGAGCATTAAACCAGTCGCGGCATCCGTACCGCGATTTTGCTCCTCGCGAGAAAGCTGCAACAGTCGTGTTTGCTCGCGATGAATACCCACAATGCGCATAACTCTCTCTTTCCACTCCGGATATCGATCGAATACAAGTTCTAGCGACTCTCGAGATAATTTGTAGAGAATGCATGATGTCTGTGCCTGAATGTGGGCATTACGCCTGCCATTGGTGAAGAGGCCATTCTCTCCGAAGTAACTTCCGGCAGATATCTCGTTCACCTTTCGGAGTTGCTCTACAAGGCTATTTCTCTGGATACTAGGTCCACTTGAACCCCTACGAATGCCAAGGCGCCACAACTTCGCGGGCGGACCACTTTTAGGCTTTAAATTAGGAGTAACCGTGACTGGCTCCGCTCTCGCCTTAATGCCTGAGCCGTTCACACCAGTCGAGGCATTTACCACGCCCAGGGGTAGTAGTACGTCTAGTACTCCGGTAAAAACGAAATACATGTCACTACTCTTCTCCCCGAGTTTGCAAATGAACTCTCCTCGAGAGACTAACACCTGAGTAAACTGCGAGACGAGCATTCGCGTGACAGAACCCTCCATTCCACTAAGGAATTCAACTTTTTCAATCATTCGCTTGAGATGAACTAATCGAATATCTGTGAGTAGTGAGGGTGGCAGGCAGTGAACTAGAATATGCTCTTGTGTGATAGTGTGAAAACGTTTGAAGAGGAAAAATGTTTTGAGCCGCTCTTGAAGTGTATCGGGGAGTTGAAAGTGGTCGAGCATTTGCCGTACAGCACCCATCTTGGCGTTGAACTCCCTGGTCTCGGAACTCGTGAGCTCAATGATGTCGGTAAAGTTACCGATCACGTAAGCAAACAAGAAAAACCCTGATGTCATCGTTACAACACTAAAGATGCATTGTGCTGTTGTCTTCGGAAATTCTGGCTCGCTTGAAGCTGACATCAATCCAAACGACCAGTACAAGGATGCCATGTATTGCAGAATGTGTGGTGCATGCTCCAAATGTGCATGAGGCAGCCAATGATTTTCTCCGAACTCTGTTTTCTTACTCACAGGTAAAAGAGCGCTAGTGAAATTGGGTACAGCCACCTTCGAAGCAAAGTTAAACCAAATGCAAGCGAGGACGTGTGACAGCATGAATGTATAGTATAGCAACTTGAATAAACGCAGCTCAGTGGTGCGCTTTAGGTAGCGCGTTTCCAGTGCGTGTAGCTCGCTCGGAACCTTGAATAAACGCAGCAGCTTGTTAATGTTAAGAAGGTCCCAACGCTCATGTGGAGGTACAGACCAATTTACTATGTAGAGGGGCAGTAGTGCTGCGATATCCAGTGCGAATGTTCCCGATCGGAAGTACGCGCGCTTAATGCGCTGCAAGTTCATCATTTTGTTACCATACTCGTAGAAACCAAGGCGTGATTGGATATAGATATCAAGCACAAAACACACCTCCATAAACACCATTATACCGTCTGCAGTCTTATGTCCATTTTGTAAGGGAAAGCACGACTGAAACATGACAAGTATCCACTGCGCGGTCATCACAATAAACACCCATGTTTCCCATGTCAGAATAAACATTGAATCCGGGTCATACACCGTATTATGGTGTTTCAGCGATCCGAAGATGGCGTTCCGAATGATAACAACTGTAGACTGCCGTCGTAGGCGCCGATCTACCTCTTTTTTTATTGCTGACTTAGCTAACTTGTTGTTAAGCAATCGCTTTTCGAGCGTGAGAAGCTCTACCTTCAACCGTGGAAAAATGGCCTCCATGACGTGAAGTTGGTCACGTGAAACGAAAAGCAAGATACATCCACTGTTTGCACTAACGTGTTCTGTATACCCTTCTCCGCGTTCCTGTTGCGTCAGCGCGGCCGTACCAAAAAATCCTCCGCGAGGGACCTCCCGAGGTGGGCCGCCAACAGCTACCACGGACACCTCGCCTTCCAGCAGAAAAAACATTCCTGTGACGTAGTCACCATGTCGGTATACAATCTCACCTTGGCCGTAAAGGATGAATTTTGCATTCTCTACCATCACTTCTTCTAGTTTATCGCGCACAGAGCGAATTCCCTGAAGCAGCGCTAGTGTCTGCAGCACAGGAAGACAAATACTATGAAGCACATCTAATCGAACCGGTCGGGGTAAATCAGCCAGCAACTCTCCGATCACGGCACCACGGTGGGAAGACCACCAATAGTCTAGAAACGATTTGACACGGTGATGAATGGATAGTGGCGCGTTTTGTCGACGTAGAAAAAGTTGGATCCGCGTACTTGTTGCGAAAAACTCATTTTGCTCGAATGCAGAGGCGGTAAAGCGTTTTTGCACATTGTCGACCACGATAGCCGTGATTAGAAACCCACCCAGCATGAGAACAATCGCTGCGACCAGCTGAACATCGGTTGCAGGCTCAACACTTTTCCCCGGTGAGGCAAGCACTCCAACCGCATAGTAGAGAGAGCGTGAATACTCTAGCGCGCTTATTCCTCGCAGCTCACTTATGCTGCTTCTTTCATTGAAAATAGTACCGTTGCAGTTTTCTAGGTGGGTGACGTTGAGCCTTCGCAGACAGAGATTGATCGACGATATCCACGCTTCTTTTTCATTTGGATTAAATCCTTCGATGTAAGATATGGTAAAGTGAATGCATGCTACTATGTGAAAGAGCATAACCAACAATACGCCTAGTAACGTGAGTTGTCGTCTATTGTTTACCGGGAAAAAGTATTCAATCTCACTCAAATGTTTTTGCAAGTTCAGCACCCGTAAGAGGCGCGGAAGGCGCAAGAGGCCATATCTTTTCATGTGGAAATACTCGTACGGAAGCGCACACATGAGATCAAAGAAAAAATGCCCTTCGAAGTATCGTTTGGCACTACGCATCGGATCCATGATTTTCTCAGAATCAACAGTAAACGACAAACTAAAGTTGAGCACAATATCAATGAACAGGCCAACAGTGAAGATCACATCGATCGTTTGAGTTATCCATGAAGGATGCTGCCACAACGGAAACACCATTTGAACTGGGATCATCAGCCATGAATAACACAGATTAACCTGTAGGAGAATAAGCCACCATAGGCGTACTGGCGAGTGGTGGTCGATGCATTTCTTTCTCAGGATATACCGCCATATGCCGTGTCTTGGCAGGACAAGCGATTCTGCTGATGGTTGTCTGTACATAGAGTGATGCCTGGAATTGCTATGGTGCCCCGTAGAAACGTTTGATGTGTTCTGCGAGTCCATCGAATCAATTTGTGCTGGAATCACAATACTCCGCTTTTTTGCGGGTGGAAGAGCTTCGGATAGGCTTTGTCTTGACCTCAAGCTGAAATCGGTGTTCATAGACAAAACTCGATTGAGCGTGCTAGTAATTGCAGAAGTACCTGCCGCGAGTCCAGCCGAGATGGAGTTGCTACGGCTTGTAGTTTTAATGTTAATAGATGCATTTGGCGATACAACACTGTCAACAATGTAGTTGCTATTTCTTTGCAATTCTCTCAAAGCTGCTTCGACGTGTTCGTCAATCAGCATCGCACAACCAGGATACCCATCTAGAACGCGTTCGCAGTGAAAACGGGATAGTTTGTATAGAATCGCATAAGTAGTTGACACAACTGTCGCCGTACGCTTTATCGATGAAAATACAGATAATTCGCCAAAGCAAGCTCCTTTGCGAATTTCCCGCACAGTAACAGACTTGATAATAACGGCTAAAACACCCGAATGGACAATAAACATGGCCTCTCCATCATCTCCAGCAGAAAACAGAGT
Source organism: Phytophthora fragariaefolia (assembly GCA_030267785.1). Taxonomy (NCBI): domain Eukaryota; phylum Oomycota; class Peronosporomycetes; order Peronosporales; family Peronosporaceae; genus Phytophthora; species Phytophthora fragariaefolia. The sequence continues at coordinate 10,511 of BSXT01004094.1, forward strand.
AGTTTGTGCAGGTATCGCAATCATTTCCAGCAAACTCGTCAAGGCCACAATGAATGGATCACTGCATCCCTCAAAGATCGGTATCTGTGCGAATGTTGACTTCAGCAGCTCGACTTGGATATCGTTGGCTACTGATCGGCATAGTATTTTAGCTGCTTCACGGTCATTTGACTCTGCGTCAGTGTAGTAACGCTGAAATCACATCAAACCAATGTTACATTAGTTTTTGCTTCTCAGGATAGCCTCGAGCCCATTAGTACACGCAATGCAAAGATACTACTTACACGGAGATATTCGACTGCTTGGGCTTGCTGGCTTTCCGGGACTCGGTGAAAGGAAAGAAGGTGTACAAGCTGGTTGATACGCGCCTCCACGGCTTCGGAGTGACCGCTTTCACACTTAGAAATCACGAAAATTGTTGCAACCAGTATCGTGAACATCGAAAATCCGCAGAGGGCAACCAGCGTCGTGAACAGGAACTCACTGATGTGACGGGGTAGTTCTCCCTCAAAGAGACCTGTCATAATGCCAATGCTCCAAAACAGTGAGCTGAGATACTTCGTGTGCAGAGAATGATGCCTTTCATCTTCGGGTGGCAACCAGTGATTTGTGTGATCTTCATTGTAGCCGAAGCTGTAACGAATGCACGCTAACACGTGCGCCATATATGCCATGGACACGACCACCTTAAGCAACTTCTGCATGACAAAATTCTTCGCGTAGAGCTCGTCAAGACTCGAAATGAATTGGCCCAGCCTTAGGCATCGCACAAACTTTATCAATGCCAGTCGCACGACCATATCGCTGTCATTTGCGAAGAACGCCTGCAACGGTAGCATCGCAATCACGTCCAACGCAAAGTGGTACGAGCGAAAATACCGTCGCCGAGTGAGTTTCTTGTCGCGGACGAGGTTCCCGTCCGAGTAGTAGCCTGTATGCGCTCTCACGTAGAAGTCAATCCAAAATGTACTTTCACAAACTAGTGTCATGACAAAATCCGCGCCGAGTGTCGTGACGGCGTGGGGTTGGAACGCCAAAAAGTAGGGGACCATGAACATTTGATATAGCAAGCTCAACAGCAGAACGTGTTCCCACGCCCGCACAGCTCGAGATTTTGGGTCAAAGGCATCGGTGACGTCTTCGTCCATGAGCGACCTTGCTCGGCTCTGCAGCGAGAATGCGTCCATCATTTGCTCTATAGACCGTCGACCTACAGAGAGGCTAGCCATCGACCGCCGTCGACTTTGAGATGCACTGCCGCTTTCTACCCGCTGCACGGCGTATCCGCTGATCATGCTCATGTTGACTCTGGAGGATTAGCGCTGCCACTTTTTCATGCGCTCCTGGATGATTGATGCTGCAATTGTGACGGTGGCGAGCGTTCGTGTGCCCCGGTCGGGTCAACGGAGTCGCCGACAAATAGAAATTCGCGTCCCAAGGTGAAACCAACTTGGCTCTGACCATCCCGTGCGTTATGACAGCTATCTCCGTCGCCAAGACGAGTAACGATTAGTTTGGGGTGGCCACCTCCCTCCTTTTCGACGCAAATTCAGTCTTGCAAGCGTCTCGACAGTATGCGTATTGTCAAGTCCTAAGAGGTCCCACAACGAACCGAATTCGACACCTTTGAGTGGACTTGACAACACCAGTTCTACGCCAACAGATTCACTAGTAACGACCCCAAACCTGACAGGCTATTCAGCCAAACACACAAAACGCAACGTTGTAGCTCTGGTCGAAGCATAAACAACATGATACCATCACGATTGCGTTCTTTGAACAGCGTGACGGGGATGCTGGATGGGTTGATCATTCAACCGTCCAAGCTCGCCCAAAACCCTCAGGCAGCAAGCGTTAAAGTATGGCATCAAGTACTGCTGGTTAGTCTGGTCTACGAGTTTGCAGCCATCCCGTTCATCGTCACATTTCAGCCCGACGTCTCGCTTTCTGAAAACACCGCTGTCATTCTGTTCTACATAGTTGAACTATTTTTTCTGGTTGATTTCTACGTGAAGCTCACCACAGGCTTCTACAAAGACGGCAACTTGGTGAACGATATCAAGGTCACACACAGCAGGTATCTCAAGTCTCGGGAATTCGCTGTAGATCTAATAGCGGTGATCCCGCTTTCCACACTACCGGTGCATCTGTCAACATCTACGATGGTCTTAGAAACTCACAAGGTGCTGCGTATGTATCGAATCCCTAAATACCTCTCGACTGTGGATGATGTCTACGTTCGACACTTCGAACTTTTGAAGCTGACCAAGCTGCTGCTTGGTGTCCTACTATTGTCACACTGCATTGCATGTATTCGTTTTTCATTTGGATACGATGAACACCACAACAATCACTGGTTGCCTTCACCACCTGAATACACGGCCACAGTTCGTACGAAGTATCTGATGTCCATGTTTTGGGCATTTGGTTTGCTCACCGGTCTGTTTGAAGGAGAACTGCCTCACAATACCAACGAGTTTGTTTTCACGATCGCAGTCGCCATCTGCGGGTTCTCGGTGTTCACGTACCTTTGTGCAACTTTTTTCCTAATCTCGAAGTGCGAGGCTACAAATTCCGAGATTTCGGAAGCCCGAATCGCCCAGCTTAAGCACATCTTAGCATTTCACCAAGTCCCTGATCACGTGCGAGATCCAATCATCGAGAATTTGCGAGTGCGTACATTATGTATTATGCATACCAGAGTGAAAACTATCCATCTAATTGCGCTGTGTTCGTTGCTTTAGCACTACTACACCGGTACGGACACTATCGACCGGGAGGTGACTAAGCTTTTATGTCCATCCATCGGCAAAGATGTCCAAATTGAGCTCTTAAACGGCGTAGTTGCTAAAATCCCAGTTTTCTCGGGGTGTAGACAAGAGTTTATAGAGCTATTGACGTCACTACTAGAGAGGGTGTCTCTTCCAGCTCAGTACACCCTCTTCAGTATTGGGGATGCTGGTGATGCCATGTACATTATTCACGCTGGTGTATTGGACGTCATCGGAAGGAAGGCGAAAATTCGAGAGCTTCGAAAAAACGATTTTGTTGGAGAACTTTCCCTGTTTTCAAACTTTCCTCGATCTGCCACAGTTGTTACCAGCACATACTGCGTGCTCTACAAACTTTCACGATTTCACACAGAGTTAGTTCTTGCCAACTATCCGACCATCGCAACTGGGATTAGAGAGGTTGTCGCTGCAATAATCGAAAAGACTAAACTGAAGAGCAATGCTGCGTCTGTAGAAGCTAGACCAGTGATCCAATCGCGGAGGATGAGTAGTAAAAGTAACCTCAAGGTCCAACCAAGTTGGTCAGGAATGATCTCCGTTTCTAGAGAGAGGACTAGCACTGTGCTACCCGCGCTTTTCCATCCGAAAGCTACAGTTTCCCCAAGGAAGAGTAGTCTGTCAACGACGACTGAGGTATGCGAGCCAATGACCACCTCTTTTCGGCGGCAACCGCGACTTCTGCTTCAGCGAGTTATGAGTATGAAAAAGAAACGCTTATCCGACGCAATGAAAGATGTGTACGATGAACTCACAGCTCCTCGAATCAATTCCGCTGCACCGAAGCCGTGGTGGGGATTGCTGCTTCTCAAGGAAGGCTTGAATTGTACAGGTTCTCTTCGAATTGCGTGGATAATTGTTTTGCAAGTTGTGTTGGTATTCAATTGGTGCTTGATCCCGCTTCAGCTCAGCTTTCCAGCTTTTAATGGCGTAGATTGGCACGTCTACATGCTAAACAGTGTAGCTGATGCAGTACTTTGGGTTGACATATATGCCAATTTCAACCTATCATTCGTACAGGCATCAGAAACTGTTCACGATACGATGAAAACTGCTCCACGGTACTTTAGAGGTGCTTTCGTGTTTGATTTGTTACTCATCCTCCCGTTTGAAATATTCACACACTCTACGCTTCATTGCGTGGCCCGGGTAACTCGTTTGATAAGGTGACAGCTACTGATCTCGGCATCGAAGACGTAACAACTAACTAGCTTACTGTGTGGCAGGGTTTGGCGCGTCCCGGGACATTTCCACGAAATAGACGCAATATACCCTCTTCGCAGCAAGTATCGGCTCATTCTTTTTGCTGTGCTTCTTTTTCTGTTGATCCACATCGGGACGTGTATTTACTTTAGCTTTGCATCTTACGTTGGATTTTCCGAAAAAGAGGAAGGATGGCTACTTTATCACGATGTTGAGCTTCACCGCATCAACGAAACCCATTTTTTAGGTTACGGAAACGTGACTTACAAGCTTGAAGATCCAGAACTTGAGCATATCGCAACAATGCAGTACTTACGATCATTTTATTTCGCCACCCATAAGTTGACAGGATTGGGCAAAGGTGTTGAACCGGAAAATGACCTGGAATATATTGTTGCATTGCTGTTTATGTTCAGTGGATTCGTCATCACTGCCATCGTGGTTGATAATGTTCAAAAGCGTTTTACCGCATCAGCTCACGAAGAAAAAGAGTTTTTTGCCATTCGTTCGCGAATTCAAGGGTTTCTACGCCACCAAAATGTACCGTTTGTGATTCATCATCGGGCTAACTTGTTCCTTGACTTTTGGTGGGCTTCTCATCGTGGCGCCTCCGTTGAAGATTTACTGGCTGAGCTTCCACTATCATTCAAAGTGGAAGTTTTAAGGAGTATCTACTTGCCAGCTTTGCAGACTCTAGCTCTCTTAAGTGGAGTCCGTCAAATATTGAATAACTTGGAAGAAATCCTAGTTAAAAATGCTGTTATGATGCTGTTTGGACAAGGAGAATACATATACCGAGAAGGCGATAACGCGCATGGACTTTACTTTTTACTAGAGGGGCGTGTTGCCTTGCAAAGAAATGGCATACCGACCGAAATGTCCCGCGGTGGATACTTCGGGACGGAAGTGCTCAGTGTTGACAGTATGCAAGCGGGATATACCGACGATGCCTTAGCTGAAAGTGGGTGTGTTGTCATTTTTCTATCTAGAGCTGCACTTGGCAAGCTTTACGCAGTTTTTCCACCGCTTCCGTCAGAACTTCTCCAGCTCGAAAGTCGATTGCTTCATACAAAGCTAGCGAAGTCAACTCTCAACAGTAAAGAGCTCCAAAAGCTTTCGAGGTCTATGCATCGTGTTTGTATACTTTCGAGACATGAACGAGCGATAGACCCGGATTCCATACACATAATTTTTTGGGAAACATGGCTATCAATTGGAATGACTGTACAGTGGATTCATATTCTGGTAAACATTTGCTTTGGTTCACTTGCCGAATCCGCAGTTACCACAGATATAGTCACGATTGCGCTGGAAATCTCGTTTGTGGTCGATATTTACGTTCGTTTATGCCTCGGATATCGCGAATTCGGCAATAAAATCATGGATTTACAGTTGATCCGTCGGCGATATGTTCACTCATGGTATTTTGTCGTTGACGTTACCGCACTGCTTCCAGTTTTTATGATTAATTGGGTACGCTCAGTTAAACGTCGAGAACTTTTCAATCTCAACAAAGTGCTGCGATTGTTAAAAGTGCCGAACCAATTCCAAGCTTTAGAGCAGCGTTTTATTAAGTTCACAAGCGAGCTGCGCATGATGAAGTTGGTTTACTATACGTTTATAGCGACTCACGTTTGTGGTTGTATTTATTTCGACTTTACTTCGCACGCTTCAGGCGTTCATAGTTCGGTGCTTGGAGATTCGTCGGTAACTAACTTTGGGGAGAAGTCATGGTCTCTGCCAACGTCTTTGGAGCATGCTTCATTACTTCATCAATACTTTGCATCCAATTTTTGGGCTTTCGGCATAATGTCAGCTTCTTACCCAGGCGAACTGCCTCAAACTCTTTCCCAGTGCCTACTCACAATCGTGACTGTAATCATCGGCTTCTTTTTGTTCGCGTACGTGATTGGTAATTTTACCGACATTATCGAGCTCGCCAACGCTGAGCACCGTGAATTCAACACAAAGTTAGGGTCTGTTCGACACCTACTGGGTCACTTTAAGCTACCTCTAGATCTCCAAAACAAAATCACAACAATGTTATTTTTCAAGAGGTTTCATTCAATAACGCAGGAGGAGGTACTTGAACGATGGCTTCCTCCGTCGCTAATGACAGACATTCGACTACTAAACTTGAATCCCGTGATTGAGAAGGTTCCATTTCTGAATGGCATGAATGCATCAATCACGCGAATGCTGGTGGCTCAACTTAAGCAGGAAGTAATGCTCAAGAATGAACACGTGTACAGATTCGGTGATGACGGCACGGACATGTACTTTGTATTCACGGGGATACTTACTATGCTCGCCCCGAAGCGCAGAGATACGCTGGGTAAATCACACCCGTCTGAGGGAACACTCGACTTTGATCGGTCGAAACTCCAGCAGAAGATCAATAACATATCTGCTGGTGATTTCTTTGGCGAGAACGCGCTGTTCGCAGACGCTCCACGAACATGCTCCGTTCTCTGCAAGTCCTCCTGCATTCTCTACTTGCTCTCAAGACAATCATTGGAGATGCTGTTCGACCTGTTTCCAGATTGGAAAGCACACGTTATTCAAACTGCAAAAGTCCATCAAAAAGAGATGAAGCAACATGGAAACTCATGTATTAATCACGAACGCGGTTTCAATAACTCTCCTCAATTAAAACCGATCGGATCAGCTCAAATATCTACTGAGCACACTACTCAAGCTGCATTTGTATCCCCATGGCAAGAGCGGTACTTGAAAAACTGGCTCAACACGTTTTTGACTGTCTTGGAGACGCAGGGCCCGGCGCATACTCTATGGTTACGTGTGGTTACTGTTAGCACGTTCTACGTAGCTGTTATGCTGCCAAGTTGTGTGGTATTCGAGGCATGCAGAACCTGGGATGGGCTCTCGTTATTTGCCAATACTCTCGAAGTGCTCTGTTTTGTCGTGTTCGTGGTAGACTTGTGGGTCAATTTACGATTAAAACAGACGGAACTCGCTATGGAGCTCTTCGAAGCGGATATTCGGGAGTCATACCGTCGCAACAGATTGGCGGTGGACATCGTTTCAGCTCTTCCAATAAAATATATGTTCTACGTTGTATCTCCACCAGCCGAAGTTGCTTGGCTTAGTGTCAACAGATGCGTTAAGGTGCTGAATGTGGCGCACTACATGAGCGAGATACACCGTCAAAATGTTTCGTATGAGTTGGGCCGCCTCCAAACCATTACGCTACTCTATGTGTTAATTATGTACTGGGCCGCGTGCGCATACTTGATGTTCGCAGATCTCGAAGGGTACAGCGACGAGTGGAACTCTTGGCTCCCTTCAACGAACCTAGATACTGATGTCAACTCTCCGTTATCAACGATGTCTCTCCGTCTTCTTCGTGGTTTATTCTTCGCAGTTACTGCATTTATCAAAAAAGGCCGAACATTCATGCCAGAAGGAAATGGATACATGTTCGCCGTCGTTGTTTGCTTCTTCGGTTTGATGGTGATGGCATTTATGATCGGCGAAATAGCTAGTTTGTTCATTTCCTCGATCGACAATGAAGTCAGCTATCGCAAAAATAATATCGCTATTGAGCACACAATGGCGCGCTGGAAGGTCAGTCCATCTCTCAATGCTCGAGTACGTATATTCCTATCCAATCTGTGGTCCTCTCACCGTGGCGTAGTTTACCAAGACGTGTTTAGCTCGCTGCCGCCCCAGATTCGTCAAGAAACTGTTATACACATTGTCGAACTACCTCTTCAGGCATTGCTATTCAAAGTATTCCGTCCCCTGGTACTAGGTGATGGCTCCAGCCTAGCTCGATTAACCCAAGCTATAGCAGACCAGCTACGGTTCGACAGTTACCTGAGCGGGGAATACGTTATACAGGAAGATAAGATTCCTGAAGGTGTCTTTTTTGTCGTGTCTGGCCAATTACTAGCAACCCTGAAGGCTCGAGGTCCAGAGCACCCTGTTGCACTGTACACGAGAGGTGACTACTTCGGAGAGCGTGGAATTCTGAGCCACTCCATGAGCACCGTATCCGTTCAGACGCAGATGCCATGCGACTTGTTCCTACTTAGTACGCAAAGTCTGGTTAGTATTCTTAGTGCCGACGAGTTCTTCTCAATCGTGCAGATCGCAGTGGAAGGCGTCTTTCATGCGTTGCAGCGCCAACAAAACAAACAAGGCGGGCGCTCACCATTTCCGCTGACTCCAAATGCCTGGGAGCAGCATCTGCGCAAGAAACTTGAGCGACAGCGACTGAAATGGGCGTTGAGTAGTGCAGACGGAGACTCGTCTTCCTTTACCAAAGGCGACGTGCTCTGGAGCAAGTTGCTCACTGGCATCCTCGACAGCAACGACTCTCTACTGTCGTGCTTCCAGGTATTCCGACCATTTCTCGAGTTGGCAGGACCCAAGTGCGAACTCGTCAACCGAAACACTCCTCAGCGGCGTATCGTTAACAATTCAATGGGTACCCGCAGGAAGCCTAGGGATCACTTTCGGTCGCTAGTTCGCCAAGTTGGAATTGCAACGTTAGGCACGAGCAACCGTGTCGTTCCGATTCCTCGTGTCAGTGGTACCTCGTCAGCGAGCTCGGTTTCACGGAGTCGCGATCTCGCCAAGCGCTTTTTCATCGAGAGATCACAGTTACCAGCTTCTGCTGCGCAATCAAATCATGAAGTATGTAGCAACGATCGATAGAGTTCGCAGCGTCGTGCTTGCAGTTTGTGTTGTTATCTAGCAACAACACGGCAACTTACGACCCAAATCCAAACGAACGAAGCACTTCAAAGTCAGATAGGCTCATGGATGCAGTTGAAGCACTAAATCTTGTGCTGCAGCTACGAAACAAGTCTGGTAAGCGAAGCAAAATATATATGTAACTCGTCCCCGCCATCTTGCCACCTCATGGCGTTCAATGACCGCGTCATCGCATCAGCCGCAGCTGTACATGCATATTGCGTTCCTGAAAAGGCACACCAAGTTGATGAGTAGGTAGGAAAACACGTTGAAGCTGGTTCTCTGAAATATACGGAGCTTCTGATACAGGTGTGAGGTGGCTTCGCAAGCTTCCAGGCTGGAAGTTCCAGCGCTGACTGTCATCCGTGGGCTCACGTTTTCGTTGTTGTTTCGCTCCACAATCACAAGTACATGTACTGCACAAACTGGTACAGTACATGCACATGTAGTGGCATTACAGGAGTTCGTGCTTCGCGAGTACTCGAGGCGGCCACTCGCCTCCACAATACAATTGTTCGTCGGCACACACCAAAGCGTCAGTAGTCGAGCTCGCAGCTGTAGAAGGTTTTCTACGCAAACACGTGTACATCCCAAGGATAGCAACCTGATGGCGTGTTGTATTAAATAGAGGCTTTGCAACGTTTTCCTGGCAGACATCTCCCGAGTGCAGTGCATTTCGTTGAGCTTAGTACCATGTACAGTACTGTATTGCACTACGGGTACATGTAGTTTGTGCCGGCGAGCATCCCCGTCCGAATGTTTGCTCTTCCAAGCAATTTGCACCGCGCCGATTAGACGAGCAGTACAGTGTACTTGTACTGTGTATTATAGCACTTTCAAATCCAAGTCGACGTGTCGGTTTCAGCATCTCCTCCCGCAACCTATTACATGTATAGTGCAGTGTAGGTTGAACCTACACATGTTCTGGCTCAGTGAGCCGATGCAGGGGTTGTCACGCTTCCCAGCGCTCCATCCGGGCGATGTGTACCGGATCTGCCGATGTGTTTTTTCGTGGGATTAAAAACAGCGATTAATGGCCATGTCGGCCTTAATATTTGACGCTTGCGTCCTTCGCGGGTAGCATGCGCATCAAGCAAGCCGAAACAATCAGAAATCCAGGCGTGAGCCGGAGTAGCAGCGGGTGTCCGACAGGAGCCCGAAGTCACGTGCACACTCTGCTTGAGCGTGAACAGGCTACCGGAGACTGTGAAGTCGTGACTACATATATAGAGTCTCAAGGCTCTGCACGGCAGCAGGTCTCGCTTCTATCCCATGGATTCATCTGCTTTGACAAAGCACGGCTGCGTCTTTGCGCGTCGTCCTGGCGCCCTTCCTCAACGTCGAAGTTGCAGTGTTCCGTTCCGCCAACGGGTTAAATCTGCAGCTCACTCTCAATTCCACCGCCTCCGACGCAGGTCCAACTCCCGTCACTCGCCCAAGACTTCACCTGCTTCGGATCCGGACTTCCTTCACCATGTCGAAAGGACCGTTCCTCACTGGCGAGGACTGCAAGTCAGCCTTCAACCTCTTCTGCTGCATCTACGGCATCGGCACCCTCGGAATGCCCGGTAACTTCGCACGCGCCGGTCCGACGATTGCCGTCATCGCCATGGCCTTCATGGCGTTCGCCAACATCTACTCGTCCATCACCATGTCCAAGGTCATGCTGCTGGCCCCGAGGTCCGTCAAGACTTTCGGTGACCTCGGTGAATGGAGCATGGGTCAGACCGGCCGCTGGCTGTGCATTGTCTCGCAAATGGGCTCGTGCCTCTTGATCCCGTGCGTGTTCCTGGTGCTGGGCGGCCAGTTGCTCGACGGTCTCTTCCCTGAGGCTTTCAGCCAGACCACCTGGACCATCTTGATGGCCCTCATGGTGTTGCCGGTGTGCCTTGTCCCTACGCTCAAGGAAGGCTCGGGTGCTGCTTTTGCTGGTTGTTTGGGAACGATTATCGCCGACATCATCGGTGTTGCAGTGGTTATCCACGGAATGCGCGGCCACCCCAGTGTGCCGTTCCCGGATCTCAAGTTCTCGCAAGTGGCTGGTGTGTTCGGCAACCTGTCGCTCGCGTACGGTGCCGGTATCGTGATTCCGGACCTGCAGCGTCAGCACAGTGACCCCACCCGCATGCCTCGCGTGGTCGGTGTCACGGTTGCCTTCGTGTCGTGCTTGTTCCTGGTTCTCGCCAGTACGTCGTACTCGGCAGTTGGCTGCCAGATCTCCGGCAACCTCCTTTTCACCATCTACCCGGACCAGGAGACTGGCATGACTTCACTCGGCTTCAAGCCTAACTGGGGCATCGTGGTGCTGGCATACCTGTTCATGCAGCTTCACATTACTATTGCCTTCTCCGTCATTCTGAACCCGGCCTTCTACATCTCGGAACGCCTGCTGCTGGGCATGCACAAGAAGGCGACCGAGGAGCTAGAGAACGGCTTCGGTTTTGAAGAGTCTACCACCCCCGCCCAGGCACTTGCGAAGCAATCGGATGCTGGTTTTTCGAACACAAACAACTCTGTGATTAACGAGAACCGCCGGTCGAAGATGTCGTATGTGTCGGTTGCCGATTCGGAACGTGTGCACAAGGACAACGAAGACGAAGAGGCAGCGGAGTACACTGGTGCCAATGTGATCAAGTACGTTGTGCTTCGTGTGGCGATTGTGGTAATCTTGGTTATTCTCGCTATCGTGTTCAAGGACCACTTTTCGGAGTTCGCCGATTTCGTTGGTGCTTCGTGCATCACCATGAACTGCATCCTCCTGCCGATCGTTTTCTACCTCATCAAGTCGTGGGAACGTGTGCCGATCTATGAAAAGACTGCCGCCATCGTCGTTGTGATCGTCTGCTTTATCCTGGGTTGCTATGTCACCTACACAACCGGCAAGGCGCTGTTTGCTCCCACCGAGAACGATGCTGAGTTCCCGTTTTGCGACTCTGAGTTCGAGAACACCATTTACTACAACTACACCGCCGCCCACGAGGCTTAGGTTCTCTTTGTTAGACATGTATGATTGGAGGTGTGAAGAATGAACATACGTTGCTTTGTTTCGTCCATTGTGGGTTTTAAAATAGAGAACTGTTTGGAGATAGCATGACGAAATGTTCATTGATAGGTCTAATTAGAAACAAATAATGACAAATAAATGACAACGATGACAATGCGCAGTGCGGCATACTTTAGCGCGTTTGAGCCAGTGTACTCAGCAGCCTCTTCTTCTTCGTTGTCCTTGTGCACGCGCTCTGAGTCAGCCACTGAGACGAACGACATCTTAGAGCTGCGCTGAGCCGGGCGGTTAACACTGGCGAGAATGGGGTCCGACTGCTTCGACAGCAAGTCAGCAGGAGTAGCAGATTCCTCAAAACCAAAACCATTCTCAAGTTCTTCGATCGTCTTCTTGTGCATGCCCAGCAGCAGACGCTCCGCAATATAGAAGGCCGGGTTCAGGATGACCGAGAACGCAATGGTAATGTGAAGCTGCATGAACAGGTAGGCCATCACCACAACACCCCACCGAGGCTTGAAGCCAAGAGACGTCATGCCTGTGTCGCTGTCTGGGTAGATAGTGAAAAGCAGGTTGCCCGAGATCTGGCAGCCCACGGCCGAGTAAGCCGTGCTCGAGAGGATCAAGAAGAGGCACGACACGAAGATGACGGTGACGCCGACAACACGGGGCATGCGAGTGGGGTCGCTGTGCTGGCGCTGCAGGTCTGGAATAATGATGCCAGCACCATAGGCCAGTGATAAGTTGCCAAACATGTTGGCCACCTGCTCGAACTTCAGATCCGGGAACGGGACGCTGGGGTGGCCACGCATGCCGTACATGACAACCGAGACGCCAATGACATCGGCAACGATCGTTCCAAAGCATCCAGCGAAGGCAGCTCCGGAGCCTTCCTTCAGCGTTGGAACGAGGCACACTGGCATCACCATCAGAGCCATGAAGATGGTCCACGTATTTTGGCTCCACGCGCCTGGGAAGAGGCCGTCGAGCAATTGGCCACCGAGGATCAAGAACACACACGGGATCAAGAGTGAGGAGCCCATTTGCGAGATGACACACAAGTAGCGACCGGTCTTGCCCATGCTCCACTCTCCTAGGTCACCGAACGTGTTAACGGATCTAGGGGCGAGGAGCATGACCTTGGACATGGTGATCGACGAGTAGGTGTTGGCGAATGCCATGAAAGCCAAGGCAATGCATGCCAGTGTGGGTCCAGCGCGTGCGAAGTTGCCGGGCATACCAAGTGTACCAATGCCGTAGATGCAGCAGAAGAGGTTGAAACACGCCTTGCAGTCTTCGACCGTAAGGAACGGACCCTTCGCCATGGTCAGTGAAGTATCGAAATCGAGGCCGCTGGGGAGGGTTCTTGAATGCCTGTGTCGGAGGCGGCAAAATTGGGAATGATCAAACACCAACTTGACAGCACGGTTGTTGCCACCTTGGCGTTGAAGGGGCTCGATATTTAGTTATCAGCACAAGCGTGCCTGTGTGTGAGCCAGGGACCTTACTCTTCAACATCACCTCAAATGCCCGCTGCTCCGGCTCAATGAGGCGGGCTGTGCACTTTCGAGTCGCGAGCGGCGTAAGCTGGGATGCTCTAGGCACACATCTTACTTTTGTATCTCGATCATGTTCCCATAGCGCTGCTGGTCAAGGTATCGTAAATTGGGAGAAACCAGCGTCCCCGAGTGAACAACTGCCATGAAGGGTAGCTGGGGGCTTCTCCCAAGTATGCATGCATTTAGTGAACGTGCTGCTGTATATGAACTATAGCTAAGCCTTTTCCACTGTACACCGCTTTGGGGTTGAAGTCGACGTATGTGCACAACCATCAACTCAAAATAAGCACGTACAGTATTATGTAATACATGCATATGCCCCTGAACAGTACCCTGCTCAGCAGGGCCTGCTGCAATCTCTTGCAGCACATCATGCCCGATGCACACTGGCTTCTAGCCAGCATATGAGTTAAAAATTCCCGTGTTGCATGGGCCAGAGCCGAAAGCTAACTTCACGAAAAGTGGCTCCGCCGAAGATCGTGTCCAACAAAGATTCGCGCACGTACAGTATCGGGACTGTGGTGAGTACTTAAGTACATGTACTGTGCGCAGGAAACACCTATGTACTCGAGTGATCCGCCCGAAGCAACAGGAAGTTCCTCCGACTACATGTACAATTGTCATAGGATCCAAACTTCGGATTCCAGTTGCAAAGCTATCGAGCATCGGTGTCCGTATATCTGCTAACTAAGATACACTGTACGCACAAATTGAAAGCAGGAGCTACTGCACGCATACACGTGTCTGAGATCCGATATATCGGACCTATTGTCTGATACAGGTAGTAGTCCTGGGTTAAGCGTTGGGGGTTCCGCTTTTGCGGGCCTTCGTTAGGTTCAAGCGAAGGTCTCCGTCGCTTCGAATGACACAAGAGCAACGGGGACCTTCGCTTGAACAGATGCAAAGGATAATCTTCTAAGCAACTCAACACATAATATTCATGGAGGCGTGTAGGTGCTAAATGCTGAGCTTCCTAGACAACCGTCAAACTTAATGCCTGTGCGAGTTTGCTGCTGGAAATTTTGTCAGAAGGTTGCTAAGAAGGACGACGCAAATGCGTTTAAGGCTCGAAGTAGGCAGTGATACCAGCATGGACGGAAAGACTCTGATTGCTTCAGCAGAAAATGCTTAAGGAAATCCGTATCACACGTGTGATTGCTATGATACAGCAGCTTTATCCATCGGTACTTCCCTTTGTCCTAGAGTGAATAGCGAGTGAAGTAGCGTGTAGCATGCGTGTCCATGCACTTCGCCACCTAACATTCGTCTAGTGCATCATTGTTGAAGTCTTCTCCATCCAGTAGGCCTCACGCAGCAGACTGTCGAACTAAGTGAACATTTTGGAGTTGCTTGAGTTTATTTGTGGTTAGTGTTGACGCAGCTGCAGTAGTCTGCGTCTGATGACAACTAAATTATCTTCTTGCTGCACCAAAAATTGCGATCTTGCAGCTGCCACAAAATTTGAATATGTCATTGGCCAAAACGGTTTTGCTCGAAAAGGCACAAAAAAATCGACGTGCTGCCGCACAACTGTACCCCTATTTTAAGAAATAGGCCAGGTATCATCCACCGCAATTTTTAGATTTTAAAAACATATGATTAAATACTATTTTAAAGATTTTATAAAATTAAAAAAACTGCGGTGTACTGTACTATTATTAATTAAATAAATCATACATTAGTACAGGATATAAATTAAAATAAATGTATTAATATAACAACTTTTGTAACCAGACCATTCGTCAAATGTAGCCAAAACCACTTTCACAAGGATAAGAAAGAAGAGGAATGGGAGGTCCAGCTCGGAAATAAATTTCCGAGAATGGTCGATCGATAGCTCGGAAATAGGCGGTTTCAATTCGAGTAGGACCCTTTTAAGGGTATTGAAGTACGCTTACCGAGCGGTGGGGCGTTGCTTGTGATCACGGTGGGGCATTTTGGCGAAGCTTTGCTTCTGTGAAAAACCCCTACCCCGACAAAAATAAATAATTTCGGTGTTATTTAGGTAACCTGGACAACGTTTCAACTATCAAAAGGCGCCGCGAGAGTATCGCTGCTTGGTTTGCTGTTTAGGAATGCTAGACAGTTTATAAAAAGAAAAAAATGATGATGATGAAGAAGAAGAAGAAATTAGAGTGCTTCGTGCAGTACATTCAAGGTGGGGGGCGGATTGACTTCAATTTTGTTTGTTAGTTTTGTTTTGTGATAGAAGCCTGATAACGCAGTGCATTCAAGGTGTCCATCACGTTGGGCTTTCTGAAGTACCTCACACCGTCACGCGCTGCCCTCGAGGAGACCTCCCGGCTCCAGCTCGAGCAATTGTGTGAACGCCGCCACGCACTCCACACAGGGGTGGAGCGCCATAGAAAAGAAGGGGGCGCATGCCCCCTTAAATTTTCAGCCCCGTGCGTTGAGAGTGCTAAGTCTTACTTTGAAGTATCAGATTATTAGTGTTGTAAGGGTTGCTGTTCAATCACGTGCTAGCGAATTGACACCCGCTGAGCCTCCTTTAGCCTTTGCTTTAGTCTCATTATTATTTTCCCGCCATGGGAAGCAAGCGACTTACGACATCACGCTTCAATGCGTTTTGCGAGAAGAGAGGCCTCGCTTATCAGAGAATTCTACCGCAACCCCACCTGCCCCCGTTAATGATGATGAACCATGCCAGGATGCGAACGTGTTGTGGTGCAATCAGAATGGTGCCTTCCCGGACTACAGTCGGATATTTCACGTATTTGCGGATGCCAGTGGACGTCAAACTGGCGGTCTCGTTGTTCAAGACAAATGTGACGTGGACGTCCGTCTGCCAATGAGATGGCAGAGGACTCCCACGTCAATGGCTAATACATATCTTTCTGTTTACGCTGTACAGCGTAATAAAACATTGCATGGTTTATATTCGTTACATGCTATCTTACTGGTCAATATCAAGAATAATCATGATTATGGGACGCATAAACATGGAGTTTCATGCGAC
>BSXT01004095.1:0-18699 GCA_030267785.1 Phytophthora fragariaefolia
AGGTCCACGACCACACGGCATCTTTCTTGAGAAGGTTCATCAGTGGCCTTGCCATCTCGGCGTAGTTGGCACTATACTTGTGCAAATAATTGGCCATACCGAGCCATTTACGCAGGTCCTTCTGCGAGACGGGCGCCGGCCATTGTGCAATGGCGCACACCTTCTCCGGGTCCGCACGGACACCGTCCTTCCCAAGGAAGCAGCCCAAAAAGGGGATCTCATCGGCCCCGAAGATGCACTTGTTGATGTTCGCGTAGAGGTGATTCTCACGCATGCACAAGAGCACCTCACGGAGGTGGCCGAGATGGGCTTCAACGGCAGTCTTGCCTTCGGACGCACGGCTGTGCACGAAGATGTCGTCGAAGTACGTCTGTACGAAGTGCCGCATCGGACGGAAGAGCTGCGTTACGAGTCGACTAAACGTGGCGGGTGCGTTGGACAGCCCCTGGGGCATTACCAACCACTCCCACAGCATCCCGCTGGGGGTACTTACCGTCGTAAGCGTAATATCGGACTCGCGCATCAGAAGCTGATAATAGCCGTCGACCATGTCGAGCGCACTAATGACCGTGCATCCGGCCATGTTGTTCTGCAGCACATCCTTTCGTGGGATAGGCGTCGACGCCGCAACGGTTGTCGCGTTCAACTTGTTGAAGGCGTGCACCATGTGCCACATCCCGTTGGGTTTGCGCACACAGAACGTCGGGGACGAGTGTGGTAACTTTGATTCAAGCACCATGCCAGCGGCATGCTTCGCCGCGAAGAAGGCGTCGATAACGTCGACCTGTTCCTTCGGAAGCGCCCACTACCGCGTGGTACAATACTTTGTGTCTGGCACTAAGTCAATCTCATGCCGCACGCCCCGATCCGGGGGAAGGACCGAGGGCGGGTCGTCGCTAACGACATCCGAAAACTCCTTCAGAAGAGGGTGATACGGATCCGAGGGGTCCTTCAAAATGGCAGCACCATATCGAGTCTGCCTCCTAGAGGTACCGATCCCAGTGGGCCAGTGGTCACACCCTGACGCTGGGACCGGGAGGTCAGTGGATCGATCCCCACCGTGGGACGAATTTGCGCTAAGGCTGGAGAGGGGAATAACCATTAGTATTTCCCGTTTCGATAACCCCCATAGTGTAATGAGGGGGCTATACGCTGTCCAAGAGAAATCTTAGGCTCGCACAAAAATCCTTGAAATAGTAGGGGCAAAATAGCCAGGATAGGATTCACTACTAAATCACTAGTACTGACATCAATCCACCCAGCGGGTGGTTGGTGAGGGCAATATGTGGCTTATCTCTCCTAGAGGTTCGTTCGCCCTCCAAAACCTCGGAGTTCATGACTGAGGAGGAGTTGAGCTACAGTGAGCCACCTTCTGGGCGAAGTAGAACCACTTCTGCCAACTCTCCCGCCTTGAGAGAGTCCAAGAACTCGACATAAGAAAGCTCCTCGAGCTCAAGTAGCTCCGCTTCGGTCGGCAAGGGGGTCACCTCCCCCACCTTGGGTTCGCCCGTAAAGACGTCGAGCACTCGAGGAACCCTGTCCTCAGCAGCGGAATCCGCATCGCGGCTAGACGCCTCTGCCTTGGGTGTGTTTGTGACCTTGTCACGCATGATGACCTTGCTAGTAGGAGCCCCTGCTCGACCGCCCGTGGTTGCGCGAGCACAAGCCCCAGCACCTTCCGGCGCGCGAGCTGAACCAGCTACAACGCCTTGCGTAGTGGTAGCTCCGACTCGACCACTCTTGGTTGCGCGAGCAACAACTCCAGCGCATTTCTCGACGTGGGCTGAACCAGGCACCACGCTTTGCGTAGGGGGAACCCGGACGCTACCACTCCTTCCTGCGCGAGCTGCTACAGCGTCCACGCCTTGCGTCGTCACTGACCCTTGGCCAAATGCAACTCGTTTGCAAACTGCAGAACCCTGCCTTCTCATCGAGGAGGTATTAGGGTCCTGCGGATCTTCTCCATCACCTACCTCGGGCTCCCGCGCTCGTGGGGGCGATGCCATTGGCAGTTCCAGGACTTCCGAAGAGCCGGGAAACTGCCGCTCGCCGCGTGGCACACGGTGCTCATGCGCAAACCCATCTCGGGAAGAGGAGGGGACATTACCCACCAGGGCTCTGTCCGCGAGGGGGTAGTGGCTGGCACCAATGGTGCGACTATGCCATTCTATCCACGGCTCGTGCTTAGCCAGCCAAGGCATGCCGAGGATTAGATCGTATCGATCATCCATGTCCAAGACAATGAACGGTTCGACCGAGTCGAAGTCGTCAAACTTCACGTTTAAGGGTATGGTAACCTTGCGTGTAGACATGATGGAGCCAGTCGCTAAACGAACGGATACATTGATATTACTCTTAGAGGCTTCTAAAGCACTAGCATACAATGCATTGTTCCTAGCCACACTGGCTTTCGTCGCAAAGTTGAACGACGATCAGGACCGTCATCGGTTCCGGATACCCTTTCACGCTGGCAGTGACAACGACGAGGTTAGACCGCGCGGCGACCACGGAGAGACACAGAAGTGTCTTCCCAGGGACTGGCTCCTTTTGGGAGGCTGGTAATGAACTCACCTTCCTGGAATAGGAGCGAAGTGTCCCAGCTGGGCGCCCCGCCCCTACTGGGAGACGCCGCTCCGGACTCCGTCGCCTCGAGGCTATTGAGAGCCGGACGCACCGGGTGCTTCTTGTCGCGTGTCGTCTTCCACGGGTTGGTGGGGCAGTTCCGACGGAAGTGGCCACGTTGGTTACACCCGAAACAACGACCACCCGCACGTTGAGTCCGCAGCGGGCGTGCTGATTCAACAAGAGAGATCTCCATCGGAGTAGGACCCTCATTTGCTTCGACATGGGGTGTGTGGCCTTGTGCGGAGCGCAGACAGTGGTCCTCCAATATAGCAATGTGGACCGCCTCATTAAACGTTTTCGGCTGACGTCGGAAGAGCTCTGTCCGAACCGGACCCGTGCGGACACCGTCCATGAAGACCGTCACCTTGACGTCCTCAGATAGGGGTGCGCCGTCCATGGTGGCTTCAAGGTTATGGAGCTCCATGACGTAGTCTTGAAGCGACCGCGTGCCTTGCATGCATCGCATGAAATTGGAGCGGTGACGATATGCCACATTGGTAAGGAGGAAGGGGGAGCGTAGCTCCTGTTCCATGAACGACTACGAGGTGAAATACCCCGGAGTAGCCGTTTCACGGACCCTGGCCCATGCGTGGGCGCGTCCTCCAAGGTTGGACAGCGCGAACGCCACCTGAGCTCGCGCGTCGTAGATCTGACCAGCGCTTAGCGCGATCTCGATCTCGCGAACCCAGAACACGAGACTGTCGGAGTCTTTGACGTCGAACGTCGGAACCGACGTCTTGACGGGCTTCGTCGTGGTTGGGCGCGCAGCGAACGAGGCCGAGTTCGTGGCGGACGCCTGTGCCGCACTCTGTGCCTCAGCTCGCATCGCCGCACGAGCGGCTTCCTGCGCAGCAGCGCTCACATGAGCAATCAGCGACGACTCGTACTTGTCGAAGCGTTCCACGCGCGGAAGATAAAAGGGCGTGAAGCTGAGCGTTGGTGGAATAAGTCGAGCATCAAGCCGTTCAGGAAGTTGAAGGCCCGCTTCCACAACCAATTCATGAATCGCACAGCTGGTGAACTGTGAGAGTTACTGGAAACCTCGAAGCGAGAGCGTGGCGAGTCTGTTGAAGAGTGGGGCGACCGGGTTTCCGATCCCTCCGAGTCTCTTGACTATTTCAATCCACAGATGAGGTACCAACTGTTCCGTCGCGGGCTACGCAACAAGCGCTTGCTTGCTACTCTAGATGCGAGTTCGGCATCTGATATCCTCGAAGCCTGTGAGTGGCTCATGTTTAAAGACATGCATCGCCCTATCGAAGCGGATGACGAATTTTCTAAGGCTGAGACGACGAGAAAGAAGGAACAAGGAGGTCCTGTGTCTGCATCAGTTGATGCGTTAGCTCTGCGACTCAAGACTTTTAAGGAACAGCAATTGCGGCAACAACGGCTTGCTCAACGGCAGTGGCAACCTCCTAGGTCGCCGAGGAACCGTGTTCCGGAGGTTGCCGCTACGCCGGTATCGAACTCTGCCGGAGGTGGTCACAGCCAGGAACCAGCTGCTCAACCGTTCCGCGGAATTCGTATGAGCGATGATAGTCGCACGCAGGAAGGGGTTCCCGTACGCGGACGTTGTAACTTCAAGGGTCATGGACGTGTTGTTTGAAAGCGCATGACTATGATAAATGTATGCCCGCATATCAGTCGTCGCCGACTGGAGCAGGTCGTACATCGTACGGTTGTTTCTTTTGTCGTGAGCCTGGGCATTTGATCGCGGCTTGCACTACATTGTAGAAGCTTCGGGAGATGGATCCCTCGATTATGGGCCTGAACCCATCTTCAGGAGAGCCCGCGTTGAGACAATGAAGGAGGCTGGAGAGGGGAGAGAAGGGAGCCACTCCTTCTTTTGGTCTAGTGAATGGCTCAAGAGGTGGCAGTGGGCTAAGAGCAGAACAAAGAAGGTCTACTGTCACCACAGTGAATGGTGAAAGGCAAAAGGGACAAGCGCGTGAGCGAACGGTTGGCTGGAGTGCGGAGCCGTCGGGCGTGACTAGGAGATAATTGAGAATGGAATGTATGAGACAGATGCCTGCAAAGAAAGAGGAAGAAGCTAAACTGAAGCCATGAAGACGGTCGCTTGTTATATTCGACAAGAATTGGCTAAGTCGGAAGCTGGTAAGAAGGCATAAGGTAGTGCGGAAGTAGAAGAGAGGAATGATTTCGGGCTGTCCGTGACATTTGCGATCGAGGGGATGATCGACAACTCGGACTGGTTTAGTGTTGTTAGTGGATGAAATGGAAGAGATAGCGTGGTTGACGAGCCCCCTGAGTGCGACGTCGACCAATAAAATGCGTGCTCATAGCTGAGACGTGTCGCCTGGGGGTTTGTCCATAGTGCTGCTGACATATTTATCAACATGGAAACGGGCGTGGGTTTGTCTGGAAGAGCCTTTGTTATGCCAACGATGACTCAACAACAATGATTCCAGGATAGCACTTCTGAGTCCCCGAGCGTTGATTACGATAGCAGCTGAGACATTTTGAATAACAGCTTGTTCAGATTCTGACAACCGCATGCTTCAATATTATTTCCATGTTGGATCAAGAGCACACCAACCGAAGCACCCATGTATTTGTGTACTACTGGGCCCAGACGGTGAGCAAATTGTGACACCGGAATATTAATAAAACGTGCTATGAGGGATACGACGGCTGCACACCAGTGTAAGGCACCAAATATTTCTGGGCAGAGGCGTCAGCGACCCAACACTCGCATCTTCGTTGATGTGATATGTAAACTCTGATAAAAAGTCCGAGCTGACAGAAAACAGACCGTCACGTACCGAAATATTTTGTACGCTTAGCTTTTTATCCGTATTAGTAGTGCGACCCATCTATAGCAGCGTTCCGGCTCTCAACGGACCTTTCAGTAGTTTTTCTATGTTATGGAGACCATGGCTGCTGTCGTATTTCACATCAGCACCAGTGCCTTCCCTAATGTTCTCCGCTTCATAAATATTTTTATTGACGGATTCGGGGCCGAGTACCGTTATCATAGCCCGACGCAAAACAATACTAGCATCTAAACAACAAGAACCAGTATCAAAGCCCACATGTTGCATCAATTATTTCCGCGAAAAGTGCTCGCCTCTAGAGGTGCATCACTAGTACGAAAAGAGCACTCATTCTTGTGATTGATTGATTATCCAACCTGCCACAGAATAAAAGGCTGGTGATCCACACCATCCAAAATCACAGGCAAGCCGATAATCATGTAATCGTCGAACAGTAATGCGAACAAGTGCACATCATGGACATGAACCGGTACGTGCCAAAAAGCCCCGTATAATGAGCCCATCCGCGTGACGACGCAGGGTCTGCAATTCGTGAATGCGCGTTGCAATATCCGAGGCGGATTGGAGAATATAGGAGGGAATTCCTTGGCGTCAGTGAAAGCGTTAATTGAGTTATTATCCGGGAATGACTAATTGTTAATAACTCCAACATCATCGTCCCCTTTAGCAACTACACCTGTCGGGCCTAAGTAAATCTAGGACCATTGCTAGAGTAAATCTTGCTCGAGGACGAGATATCGTCCTTGTAGCTATTCTTTGCGAATATATTGGCACACTTTCAGTGCTTCGTCGTCATTAATGCGGTGCTTGTCAGGCTTAATTGTTCTAAGACGCAAGGCAAGCGCCCGCATTGCGGGCTTGGAGCGATCATTGTTCGCACGGCGAGCTGGCGCCACCCCAACTTGGAGATTACCGGTATCGCTGAATCGACAGTGGCAGATCCTCGTTGTGATTGATTAACAGATAGAGCACATCAGCCAGTGAAATCGCAGAAAAATACATGATCCCCTTTCTTAGATCCTTACTGAAGTCACTCCACATCTACTGTCCAATACAAACCAAAACTTGTAGGGTCATTTTGGTTTAGACTATGCTTTGACGATCTCAGTCCCGAGTGCTGTGAATTAATGCACTGTCGTGCTGGTGACGATGAAGGTAAGCGCCATGGACGCATTGATGATGGCGTTTATTCAGCTTGGTCTATAAGCGAATAGCATTCGTCCTACAATGACATTACTTTTAGGGATTCATTAATCGCAGATAACGGGAGGTGATGTGAGGTTCACCTCCCTGGGATTCTGCACTGAAATATGAGTACGGGACGGCACGTGCAGAGACCCATTCAAATCGACGAGCAAGCTGAAAACAACGAGGCCCATGTAGCTGCGACGATCCCGTGGCTACTCACGACCAGGTTGTAATTCCAGACGACTAGCCCAATGAGCCAGCAGCATCAAGTGATCCACATGGTCGTCACACTTACGTTCGTGCCGTTTGCTGGGTATATAACGGGGACGGGGTCATGGGTGCCGAACGGCAGTGGTGTAACTTGGTCGTGCCAGCTGATTATATTACCGATAAAGATAGAGCGGAGCCTCAGCTCCTATCGAGGCTCCATCGAGCCCAGCGTAGAGCGTAAGATATGTCGTGCTTTCATGTAGATTGTAGACGCTCTAACGAAGATTCATGTGCTTTGTTTAGATGGACGAGGCTCACCGAGTCGCGGTTGGGGGTAGGGTGAGCTGATCACGCCTGGAGGTGGTAATGTTTTTAAGCAGATGTCGGTAGCAGATGATCCATCGAATCGTTGGTGGATTTCTGTTCTTTGCAGAGATTTCATGATTCTTGTTCGATCGCTTGACATAGAGAAGTTTCCGCTCAAGGACGATGCGGACGCGAACGACGAAGAGTTCGACACCACTTGAGATGCTCTAATTAATATTGGGATCAGACGGTGAGGACGATCCGTTTTCCGAGACAGGAAACTCCGAAGCATATTACAAGACAAATAGACAGTGATATGACAACTGTTTGACTCTGAGGGTCGTTCTTAACCACTGCCACAGCGTGCCATGCCATAGCACTTGACCTCTTATCCGTGGCACTCATGGCACCACGGCGTTAAGAATGAAATTTGCCATGAAGTGCCATATGGGGATATTCAATTTTTAGCCAGTGAGAATTTCTCATCAAAGAGAAACCTTGCAGGCGGACCAGGAGGAACGCTGCGCCCGCCGAGATGGCGTCAAGCGAGCGCGCACGAACTAGCCAAAGATCCATGCGAACCCCTGCAGTAACATCACATCCTGATACCGTTGTGAAAGGCCCTACGGCTACCAAGCGCGCGAACAGTTCCCCCAAACCAGCGCCCAGCATAAGCAAAAGAACCAAGGTCGCATTAGCTAGATTTCCCTCGACCATCGCTGCTAGTCAGACGGCAGCAACAGAAACCCAAGTGATCGGTGTTACAGACGCTTCAAGGCTGTCGCTACCGACAGCTTCTCCTACGTTGTTGTTACCTGTACACGTGGCCGGAACCCAGCAGCCTCTAACTGAAAGTGTGACCCGAAGCTCGTTCATGCGTCGAGCTTCTTGATGCTATCGACCAGGTACTCGGTCCATCATCAGAAACTCAATTCGAACCACATAATCAGTGCCATGTCGATGCCATTTGCCGCAGGAGGAGCAGGACGATACCCGCTAGTCTGTTGCATTCCATGTTCATGGTATAACGACCCTGTCAGTCAAAACAAAACGCAGAACATTGCGGTTTGGTCTGCGTGGCAGCGTGGCAGTAGCGCGTTGGATGGCACCATCGTTTTGCCATCGATGGCACTTGACCCTACCCCTAGAAAATGACGACCAATCAAAAGGCGCGTTTCGTGCCATGGCATGCACGGCAGTGGCTAAGAACGACCCTGAGGAGGCCAACGACCTAGAGGATGCGCACTCGATATCGGTGGACGTGCTCGCTCTCTATCGCGTTGACAATGGTGAGATTGTTCTACTACCAGGTTCATACGTTGGGCGCAGTGTCACCTTTGTGTAACCGCCAGGACCGGTGGTGGGAACTTCGAAGTATAAAGTCATCACTAGATATAGATTTCATGACGGAGTGGCAATCCTAGACATCGTGTCTATTAATAGCACAGCCTCAATGGTGATGGGCGCCCCCCAGTTATCTGTTGCAGCGACCGAATCGGACTTGGTGCTCAACGCCCAAGATCTACTTCAGCAGCTAGACATTGTTTGCCGAGCATGCAGGAAACGTCGCGGACCGATTCCGGTCAGCGTACATAAAGTCCAAACCCTTGGCTTTAGGGTGGACGAGATTATACACTTTGTGCGACCGACGTATTGTATTGTACACAGGTTTATTAGATTTCCAGCGCGGTGGGATGCCGTGACAAACAATCTCGTTCCAATCCTTGAAAAAAGTGGATGATACGTTGCATCAACTGTCCCTCGTAATTCGTACAACGACTTTTTTTAGGCGTAGGGCTGCTTGCGCGAAAAAATCGGACAAAATCTGGCAACGGAAACTTGGATGGCCAGGCTAATTGTGACGATAATTTAATCTGTCGGGCGTCACCCCTCGACATGTCGGTTAAACGGGCAGGCAGTGCCAAATCCATCTAGGATGCATCTTGAGGTTTTTGCTGATATATATGACGAGGACAAATATATCCAATACGACGCGAAATGTGAGTTGTAGTGCCGAATATCTCGCGCGTTTCTTCTCGCTCGCTAGTCATGTTGCCACAAATGGAAGCTGCTTGGGGTGGCAACCGATGCCAGATATCATTGATCACCACCGATAGACCGTTATAATGATCCATGATATAACTTCTCACAAAAAAGGCAGCAGAGCCCGCTTTAAATATGAGAATTTTGGGTTTTAGCACCGTTACCCGTGCAGTCCAAAGTGGCCAGAAGCTTCATGCAAATTTGTTACTCGTTTAGTTTCAGCCACACGGCCAGCACCACCTCAGGAATGGGTTTTTGGTCCGACGAGGTTTTTCAAACCTGCCGAGCCGACTCGGATAGAGCTTTTAAGCAGGAGGACGTGGAGAAAGCTTGACCGGGCGACTACTTTAGAGACCCCCAAGCCCCACCAGATTGTCGTCTTTTCGCCAAAATTCGAGACGAACTGGACGTGCCGGTTCGCTATCTCCGGCTAGAACGAACCCGCGAGCCTGCGGGAGTTTTGTTGTAGCCCAATATGCTATCAACTTTAATCCAAAAAAAAAAAAATCACTTCCGTAAGACGGACGATGAATCGAGACACACGGTCGAGAAGGTCCGTCATGTCGGATATGCAGAACGCAGCACTGACACGCATAGCCACCAAAGAGCATCAAAAACCTTGGTTGAACCTGCAGCTGGAGCTGCCGAGCGAAGGTGCCCTCGTCAGACTAATCTGTGCCTTTTTGCGTCAGAATCGAGGGCTTCGACCATACCCATCGTGTCAGTGGTGTAGTGGTGCGTAATGGAGAGTCCTCGAATCCAAACTGAAACTGTACAAGCCGTGTAGACCGGCGCCGTTACCGGGAACTGCATATAGATAGAATGTTGTAATGACTCTAGTAAGGATTGCTGGTGCTTACCTCGGTAATCAAAATGAGCGATTTCTCAGTGTACTTGACGTTATATGGTGAAAGGCCGAAAAGACGCATTTGGTCAAGCTCAAAGCTGTTGTGATCGTGAGGTGGAATACTGGGCTCATCACTTGTGAAGTGCGGGTGGTTTCTCTCACGTTTCCTCAATATTCGGAGCTAGAGACGTAGGGTCTCAGCATCCTCGGATTCACCGTCACTCCTGATGGCCAATAGACCGGTGTCGGTAATTGAGTGCATGCTACGCTGGCCGGAGGGTGTCGGCACAGGCGTGTCGGGGGCGGCTTTAGCAAATTGATATAACTCGCGTGTAATATTTCGAGGGTCCATATAACATCGACCACATGTTTGCAGTGTACTGGGACAAAACGGAGGTCACTTAGGTACCGCGAGTGCTTTCCGTGCGCCCTTGATCAATCTAAGGCACGCTTGCCGTGTGTCGAACGAGTAACGTGTAGCGTAAGCTTGCCGCGCTTCAACGAGTATTCGAAGCCGTTGTAAGGTACGCGAGTCGTGTGTTAATAGTCTATTTTTCTTCTGCATTTACTAATTGGTTGCAATGGTCAAAAACTGTTCGCGTGCAGGCCGGACACAGCCGCTTAGATACCACAACGGTAGCCCTGGGTCATCAGATAAGGCACATATTATCTTCTCAAGTGGCTAATACAAGGCCAGCATGTTCGGGAAATTCACAATTTCTTGTGACCACTTGAACGCCACTATAGACAAATCCTTACTGGTGTACAATTCTACACTGGTGAGAAACTGTACACTGGTACTCAATATATCTTACTAACAATAAGGTCGCGATGGCTCCTTAGATTTTACCGGCAGGATAGTACATATATCGCGTCGTGTTTGATTTATCAGGACCTTTGGCCTTGTAATTATCGAAACCTAGAAGCAATAGTACGTTGAACAAGAATGAGAAGTGAAATCAACATCTCACACACTTGATTTATATATAACTCATGCGACTTCATGTTGAGCTATGGAAGTATGCGAAGACTCATGGATCTGTATACGTGCAAGAGTCCGCGCACAAACGCTGAAGTATACGCGGCAAAAGGCAACTAAAAGCCGACAGGTTTGGTTTCTGCATCCGGGAGGAGTTCGACTAAGAAAATGGCGGCTGTCCCTAGATGAGTCACTTCCGTTAATGCTCATGGATGAGACCCCAGACGTTGACTTTCCGAAGCAGCTTACTGGTATCCTCGATGAATAGCTAAGCTCTACATCTTCACGCACAAGTATGAGGAAGACAAGTGATGAAGTCGTGTTAACGATACAACCGGAAAGTGGAAGCCAATTGCCATTAGCCCCTTAGCGACGGATTTCATACAGAAACTTACGAAGAGTTGAAAGAAGTACTGCGCCGTAGGATCAAGGAATATATTGCAACGTTTGCAAACTGCCTGCAACGCTGGGGGTCTAACTGAAGTAATCGAGGCTTGTGTGAAGTGTGTCAAAAGCACTGTTTTAATCACTCGTTCAGCAGATCTCGTAGACTCAGGTAAGGAAGCCTTTTCAGCTGTGGCCATGCGTTTGAATTATGGTTTTGCTACTACGGAATTTTCAAAAGAGGATGGACCTTCCCGTGAGTTCTCCGAATCGTTGATTAACAAAGCACATGTCAGGTGTAAAGATGCATTGATAACAGCTTACCAATTTCACTCCGAGAATGTAGAGGTTCAAGATCCTGACCGACCCTTGGTGCAACCTCGCGATAAATACATCGGTAAAGCCAAGGGATTACCTTCACTCAAGCAACGCAAAGCCCATTTCAACACGCAAACGCACCTCATGGAGGCTACAGCGTCTTCGACGGACCAGCTACCGCTGTGGATTGCTCGCCGCCAGCGATTTTTTTGCGTTTTTTTAGCCTCGAAATGCTAAATTTGCTAGTTTTAAACACGAATGCGTATGCTGCAAGCAAAAAGGCATAAAACTGGAAAAGGCTGACTGTGAACGAGCATAAACATGGATTGACATCGTGATTTTCACGGGTATTTATCGCATCGCTCGTCCGAGGGAGTGCTGGTCGAAACATCTCTCTTTTCCTCAATATGAATTCACTAAATACATGAGCCGCGATCGTTTTCAGGAAATTAGATGTTTTTTCACCTTTCTGCTGTGGAAACTACGTCTAACGAGTGGTTTGCCAAAGTTGAACCATTTGCATCCCAGTTAAAACAGCATTTTGAAACTCTTTACATACCTGGGAGTAATGCTAGTGTTGATGAAATGATGATTCGATGTTCAGCACACACAGTGAGAAAGAAAAACAAGCCGATATCTGAAGGATATAAAGTCATTGCGCTTTGTGCGAAAGGTTATTGCTTTACATTTGACCTAGTTTCCCGTGTGGTTGCTTCTAAAGTGCCAAAATGTGGTAGTTTAAGCACTACGGGATGCATCGTTGCTCACTTGTGTAGCAAACTCCCCCGCAATATGCAATTCAATGTGTTTATGGATAATTATTTCAGTTCTATTCCATTATTTGAGCATTTACGAAGTGTTGGAATTGGTGCTTACGGTACCGCACAGTCAAATTCTGCAAAATATCCTAAGGAAATGCGATTTAGAAATGATAAAACTAAAAGCACGACTGGAACGTTAAATTCAATGGCAGTAGGCAAAGTTCTCGTTATATTTTGGATGGATAATGGTCCTGTTCAGATTTTATCGACTATTCATCACGTTGAAGGTGGTCACTGGTTCATAGAACGCGAAACAAAACGACCTAGAACTACATCTACTAATGGAGCTAGCGTTCAGCGTCAATTTGATGCTTCAGATAGAAAAACGTTTGCAATTCCTTGCTGTGTTGATGATTACAACCACTACATGGTTGGCGTTGACATTGCCGATCAATACCGAGCGTATTACGCGACACAGCTATTTTCCTATCGCACATGGGTTCCTATTTTCTTTTGGCTGTTAGACACTACAATTATTAATGCACTTTGCAGCAGAGCGGGAAAGAATCCTCTGAATCATCGCGATTTTAGGCAGGAGCTGTCGAGGCAGCTTATCACGCAGACGAATTGTGCACAAGGGGAGCCCGTTCAACTAATGCATTTGCCAAGTTTTCAGCAGCAACGAGTACAATGCGCACTTTGCATTAAAAATGGCGTGCGGCTACAAACTACGGTCGTCTGTGCTGCATGCAGTTGCGCTGCGCTTGTCATCAAAACGCAATTGCTTTGCCGCGTACCACACTCAGGTGGCCGCAGGTCATCCCTCCTAGAAATGCCTGTTTCTGTGTAGGACAAAACCGATGCAAAAAATATTATGAAATTCAGTATAGAGATAAGTGTGCTATCCAACCGGGCACGAAGAGATAATATTCATCCTCTATCCATCTTCAGGCTCTTGCCACTGTTCCATCCGAATGTTGTTTCTTTCGCCTCTCTTAGCGTTGGCTCGTGATTCTTGGATACTGTAAACACCTTTTGCTAGCATCATATCAAGGTCTTCCTCTATTTTTTCAAGTAAAAACTGAACTCCGAGTCGTGGCTGTGACACTATCAGACTATTAGACCTTTTCAACTTGGTATATCTAGTCATGAGAGGGTTGTGGGCAATTGGGGTCAATACAAGGTCAATGCGTCCTATGGACGCTTCTAAATAATACCAATAATTTCTTCGGCAATGTACACAACTTTGATCGCACGTGCGCGGCACATACGTTTTTGATGGTTTTGCTGAACTATTCGCAAGGGTTATTTGTTTTTGCGAACCTTCTCGCAGTATAATAACACTGTCACTTCCAGTATCTAGACTCGAGCCATGGTGATTTAAAGTAAACTGAAAATTAGCCAAGTTCCCGAAGGTCACCACAGACAGTTAGCGCTTTGTGTCTTTAGCAAGAGGAACAAAGTGAAGCTGGAGCTGTAGTACATCTAGTAGATGTGCCTTAGCACAGAATGTTTTGCGTGGCTGGATAAACCGGCAATTTTAGTCCTAACATTCTGCATCACGTTGGAAAACACACAAGATAGGATGTATCTTCACCTCGAAGATTGGGGTCATGGCCATTGTATTGTGCGTCCTCGGCATCAGCCATGAAATTTTTTGTATGAAGGGAACGACCAACAACCGTCTTGAACATAGCAGAAATATGTTGTAAAGCTTGTTCGTATTGAACAGGGGTTCTCAGATAAGTAATAAACAATGCAAAGGGGTGGAAATAACGGACTTTGTTAGCAATTCCCCCAAAAAATACAGGGTACTCAACTGTGTTGATTTTGAATGTTGCAACCATGTGAAAGATGGACGAATCGGATGGGCGCTCAGCGTTGCGCTTCATCACTATCGCGAGGAAAGCCAAATGCAAAGGCTTCATTTTCGTTCAAACAGGTGCTGTATTGGTGTTGAGTAACCAAATTCACCATGTCATGAACTAGATCGGTATTTTTGAGGCAAGTTCTTGGATGGTAGTACACGTTGTTTTGATCCGTTTCCAGCGGGGGTAGCGTTATTTCAGTCAAGGACAAGATATTAATCAGCAAGCTGCGAATTTTAACTGGTGTATAGCCATGATTAATCAAAGGCTCAATTTCCTTTTTCATATACAGCATGATAACCGGACGCCATAGAGAGGGGGCGCTTCGTGACCAATAGTATAAAAGATGACCTGTCTTGTTGACTCGCACCCAAGTACTTTCCGCCAGTACAGAGACGATACTTGATCACTTTTGCACGTCAAGGAAAGGCGATGATATAGGCTATCGCGCATCCTGTGGCTATCTACGTCGATAGGGTATACTCTGCAACGACGAGAAGCAGTTTGATGTACGCGTAATGTCCTCGTGCTGTCGAGCTTCGAGTTTGTTTGAGTCGATGTCTACGCGCGACTAATCTCCTGTCAACTGTAGCGACAAGGCGTCATGTACTTTTATTGCCGAATGAGCAGATGACCTCTATGCCATATCAAAAAGCTATGCTCGACATACGTGCAATCTATGTTGATAGAGGTTTCAACCCGTTGTCAACATACCCAAAGCTCGGTAGACGTTTCACATCCTAGTAGAGATTTCATGAGTTTTGGCCGACGATTACAAGGCTCTCCACGCGACGCGCAGTCTCACGGTCGATAATCACGTCAAACAGCTACTAAACGATCTCTTCCATATGCTCCAGCGCGAGAACTGGGGTGGTGGCTGGCTCGCCGGGCCGGTAGTCTACGTGAGCGTCACCATCCTCTTCCGCGACCCTCCCCCGTTTTTCTGGTTGCCGCAAAAGTCTCCCGTTTTCATGGCTGTCTTGATCCACCCCATGTCGTGCAAATAGGAACACCATAGAGATCTGATCAAAAATTCCAGTCCTTCGCCGTATTGGCTGCCCGCGAAAGGCATGCGCGACCTCGCGCGAGTAGGTCTTGTAGTGTGCGTATGGTATTCAGTCAAATTGGAAGTGAGAACATCACCGTGGCAGCTGCGGCTTTCGCGCCAATTCCCCCGCCAGTTTGCGGCGCTCTGACATCAACCAATATGTCCTTTTAAAGTGAATAATTGAAACCGATCTTGATTATGAAGGATTTGTGCATCTGACTGTTCACGTTTAGAATTTGAGTTTGATTGTTTTGGCGTGTTGAATAACGACGTGTAAAGATGCAGCGATGCTCTAATTAATGTTTTCGATCTTTGCTATAAATAGTAACATTGACCTGACCCTTGCTTTCGCCGATGGCTGCGTCGAAAATATGAAATGGTCAATCAAGCTGCAGCGTTCGGTGTACTGATATTTATAAATAGCTATACAGGACTGAGATCTTGCTTTTTCTGATAGAAAATAGGCATACCTGCAGCAATATGTAATCGTCTCTGCTGTAATTTGTCGAAATTTTCTTGCTCCATTTAAAGGCCATGCTAATGTCACTCCCAACCGTCATACTTTGCACCTCTATTTAAAGGGGGTCAAAGTAGGAAGAGATGCCCGTCAGCTATTTGGCAAAAAAATAGACAGAATATTGACCAATAAATGACCAGAACGATAAAAGGGCTGATGAACGTATCGGTAGTGACCATGGTTCCGCCACCACACGCAAGGATTTATAAGCACCAGCAACTTTTATGTGAGCTTCTTGGGGTAATATCTACCTGTGCACTTAATGAAGAGGAAGAAGGCAGCTCCGCTTTGGACAAATCTGACATGGAGCACGTGTTTGATACAGACATGGACGATTCAGTGGCTCTTTACACCCTAGTTGCAAGACATCAGTAAATCTCCACGCGTGCAATGCCCCAAACGCCTTGATGGAGGAGGGTAGCATTCATTGAGAAGGTGCAACAACCACGTCACGTTTTTGCTAGAGCTCTAGCCTCCCATTGCATCAGTCTTGAAATCGCGGTCACTGCGTGCTGTATGTGCGGACACCCCAGCTAACGCTAGATTATGCGGCATGTGACATCGAGCGAGCGAGGACTCGGCGGCATGAGTTTGGTAGTTGTTCGGGGAGCGACAAAGAAGTAGGGTAGTTTGTGTTCGGCTCCAGACTCCTTGGTAAGCTGGGTGGTTGTGTGCCGGTGAGGTAGTTGCGTGTGTAAACTAGCTCAAGTTGCATTTATTTTTCAACGCAAGATGCACAAATACAAAAACACTGAAGTTCAATTTTTGTGCATTACAAAAACCCATCTGTTTGCATGATTTGCATGTTTGATCGCCAAAAGTGTTCAATAGCTTCAAATCGAACCTCTTTGTGGGGTTATCATGCCCTCAGCTCCATGCCTTCCTCACGTTTAGCTGAGAAGCAGTGCCTGAGGCAGGGGCACTCAAATCTCCACGCCAGGCGATAGGTAAAAACGTTCACCTTAGCTACGCAGCTCCCTGCATGAGGCTGAGCCGGTGCTCCTTGAAGGAGTCGTAGTCGCCGCGCATCTTTATCTCTTCCTTGTGATTAGCAATATGCTTTTTCATGCGAGTCTTCAGTGAGTTCCAGCAGCCCTATATATATGGTTTAGCTTGGGGATGTATGATCCGAGACGCAATTTTTGTAGCCTGGGAAGGTTAAGGACGCCATCTACTGCCAGCATTTGGCGGGTCAGCCTCTCTACGTCGCTATGAGCCGGGACGTTGTCGGTGACGATAACGACCCTCTGGAGGGCCTCTAATTCTTGAGATTTGTCTGTGCGAAGGACAGTCATAAACAAGTCTGCGAGAAAACGTGCGTTTTCTTCCTTCTTGATCGAGATCTCGTGCGTTTTGAGTAGCGCACGGCCCGTCCCCGAGGAAACGCCGTCTTGGACATGCAGGTTCTGTCATTGCGATGGCGACAGCGTGACGACAGCGCGTTCGCCAATACGCGGTCACCCTCCAGCTCGGGACAAATATAAATTGAAATGAGTTTCATCTTGAAAAATTATCATGTTAACTTCATCGATATTATTGTTCAGCGATTACACCAACGCCTTGCGCTTGGCTTTGTTGCCACTGGGGTTCATCGTAGCCTTCTCAATACGCACGCGCTTAGTGGAATAGAGTATCCCCTGCAGAGTTCTGTGCATTGATGCCTTGCACACAGAGATCCCCAGGTCGCTCTCGAGCTGGTCGCGCAGGTCAGTGAGAGTTCGACGATAGTCTTCTTCTATGTATTCCACGATCTTGGTCATATTATCCACCGTTAGTTTCGCGTTTTACGCGCGCAGCCCACCGTGCACCTTAGCCTCTTCGTCAGCGGGATTAGAACCGTATGGCGTGCAGTACTGTCTTTAACGTCGTTACTTCTTGCTATTTTGTGCCAGGCATGTCCTTGCTTGTAAGCACAACAACGCGTGCTTTTGCCTGCTCTCGCTCAAAGCGCTTCACGCTTTCCTCTGAGTTTGGGCGCGAAGGCATACTTTTCAGACTGAGCCCACCGCGCAATAGCTTCTAGGCAGGGAAAACTAGGTGCGCTTCTCGAATATTCGAGAACGTTTCTTCTTGAACCGAACGAAAATCAGGGCTCAATTGAACATCGCTGAACTGTCCTGTTAATGTACATACTAGATTGGACTATTTTTATCTTGCGTTAAAAAAATCACCTTGAGCTGGAAATGGTGTAGACTTTTATGTATTATGCACACATAGACGTTGACGGGAGGCGCTAGAGCTACCGAAATTAGCCCCTAACTTTGGTATAAATACGGTTAAGTCATGTGATTATTTGGTGGTCCACACAGAGCCAGTTTGAGAGGTTCGGGCTAAAGTTTGGACACTGCAAAATAAATACCTTACCGGCGGGGAGGTGCCGGAGTTTTTTTAAATTTAGCGAGTGCTTTCGAAGTGAATGGCATTCGTCGATCCTCCCCCTTGGGCACACCAGAGAGAAGAACGAGAGAGCTGCTGCATGAACTGGTACGTTTGGCTCTCTACCTACTCATCCAGCGCTTGCGGTACTCATCAAGTTGATGCCTTTCCAGGTGGACCTTACCTGCCCATGTACCCTGGTCACGGCAAAGTCACGCATGCGCAGCGCGACAGCGCTGAGCTGGCTCGGATTCGCATCAGAGAGAGTCAACGACGACTTCGCATCGACCCTCGCGCTGCACTTGAATGTCCCTGCATTAGAAGTGCTGAACCCGGCTCTACTGGAAGCCCATCGCGCTGAGAAGGTTGCGCAAGCGCGCAAAGAACAGCAAAGCCTTCGTCTCGCCGCACTCGGGAAGCACCGGCTGACTCGC
>BSXT01004096.1:0-26442 GCA_030267785.1 Phytophthora fragariaefolia
AGTGGATTTCGGGATTGGAGCACACAGTGCAAGGCTCCGCTTGTTTTTTGTGGTCTTTAATTACTATACCCGTCTGAATGGCACTGTTTGCATTCTCCGGGTATATACCCGCGCGTACAGTCTTCTCACTTTTGCTCTAGCCTCTGTAGTTATTTGTAGAGGTCTTAGCTTCGTTCAGCTCCAATTTAATGGTAGTCAGTACCCCATTCAGAATGAACTCATTGAATACAGCGTTACTATTGGTATAAATGGTATAGAATTAAGGCATACAATTGGATAATATTGTCGTTCTGTGCTAACCCGGGATATTATGTGTTCTGAAGAGATTTGTTGTGCTGGCCCTGCTTTTGTTGTGCTGGCCCTGTTTTTTCTGTGCTGGCCATGGTTTTTCTGTGCTGGTCAGCCATTCTTGTGCTGGTCAGCTTTTTTCTGTGTTTTGACAGCATCGTCCAAGCATGACACCTCCCAAGTGTTGAACAAGGCCACGCAGGACCAGACCAGACTGTCTGAAGGTCCTTCAGACAGTCTGGTCCATCCTTCAGTGAAGGATCGATCACCGAGCGACCCGCTCCGGCTGACAGGTATCCGAGCGCCTGGAAAACTGCGTGCCACCTGGTGAAGTGATTTGCTAGGTGCATCATCAGCCACCGCGAAAGAGGACCCACCTCTTCTTGGTTTGGTGGTTGACCGACGGTCGGTCCATAACGCAATTCGCTCCGGACCACACGAAGTGCTTTTGGGTGTCACTTGGCCGTCATGACGATCCCCCGCAGCTTGGCGACACTGTTGGCCTTGGGTATCGTACTCCTGGCGGTGGCGAAACCTGCGTATGCGGTCGCCGAAGTGTATGTCGACCCCGACGATGGATTGACGGTCAAGCAGATTGTGCAGACCCGCGGCTACTACGTCGAGGAGCACAAGGTCACCACCGCGGACAACTACATCTTGACCATGTACCGGCTGCCCAAGACCTACACGGAGAGCCAATTGAACGCTTCTGCAGCGGCCGGCAAGCCGGCGGTGTACCTCATCCACGGTCTGCTCGACAGCAGCTTCACATACGTGTGCAACTTCCGCAACCAGAGCTTAGCGTTCGTGCTCGCAGACGCCGGTTATGACGTCTGGCTAGGCAACAATCGCGGCACGACGTGGTCGAACCAGCACGTGACGTATACGACGAATGACGACGAGTACTGGGCGTTTTCGTGGCAGGAGATGGCACTCTACGACATGCCTGCTATGATCAACTACGTCCTGGACACGACGGGCCACTCCACACTCAGCTACGTGGGTCACTCCGAAGGAACGATGCAGGCGTTCGCAGGGTTTTCGATCAACCAAGATCTGGCCAAGAAGGTTTCGTATTTTGGCGCCCTTGCTCCCGTTGCCTACCTCGGACATATCACATCACCGATATTCGAGCTCATGGCAGACACGTACTTGGACGTATTGTTCACGATTCTTGGCGTTGGTGCATTTTGGGAGACCAACTGGTTGATCCAGGGCATCCTTGCCAAATACGCTTGTGCGTTTGTGAATCAGGCCTGTGACTCCATCATCAACGCTCTCACGGGACCTTCGGACAACGTCAACACCACACGGCTGCAAGTGTACATTTCGCAGACTCCTGCCGGAACTTCTGTCAAGAATATGGCGCACTTCGCGCAAGGAATTCGCGACAACACCTTCCGCTATTATGACTACGGGTGCAGTTGTGCTCAAGCCCTTGGTCTAAGTCTTTGCTCGAAGCTAATCTGCAAGAATAAGGCGGTCTACAACGCGTTCGAGCCACCATCATTTAATCTCGGGGCCATCAAATACCCCCGCATGGGCTTCTACACGGGTAGCGACGACTGGTTGGCCACCAGCACTGACATTTCTCAATTGCGTGCTGGGCTCACGAGCGCAACAATTCTCACCGACCAAAGCGTCGAGTATAACCACCTGGACTTCACGTGGGGCTACAACGCCAATGAGCTTATTTACCAAGATTTGCTCAAGCAGATCGCCAAATACGTCGATGTCGGGTACTAGTTGGGTCGAAAATAATACTACTGTAGTAATGAAGAAGGAGTCGTGAGTCAAGGTTCGTGACCTCGCCAATTTGTTCGTATCGAAGTTGCTGGTATCGGATTTGCGGCCATCAAACTGATTGCTTCAACTGACAATAGTGGATTAAATGCCCTACATAAGGCCTGCAGCCACACTACTTTTACTGCAGTAGTAGTTTGCTGGGGACTTCATCAACTACAGCTTGTGTAGCTTCAATGACGTCAGATGCATGCAGGCGTGTAGAAATTATTGAACCAGACATACAATAAACCAGTGGAATTTCTAGCGTTTAAGTATACATGTATTATCTTTCACCGCTTGAGCTATGATCACGTATTGTGCTGTCATCTACACGTGATTGTATGGTGGTAGAGTGTCAAGGGAGCCGAAACTACAGCTACCCGGTGTATAACTTCCAGATTGTGTCGCCATTTGAGCTATCGCGCAGCAAGGGCAGCAGCAAGCTTCACAAAAGTCCCCGCAACAGTTGCCCGGGATCCGGAATCTCTTTCGTGTAGCAGAGCGCAGGTGGCAAATCCAGAATGGTAAGCAGGGCGACAAGCCCGAACTAAACAGGAAGCTCACGAACAGCCCCCAGCAGTAAGAAGTAACACCGAGACGCTTGGAGATCTGGGCCAACGAGATGCAGGGACAGAACGTCACCATGCAACAATTCGGGATCAGGTCGGTGCAGCAGCCGAAGATTCCAACCATCCAACTTTCCATTATTGGCGGCGTGTCATCTGAAAATGGAACGACGCTGGCATATTGCTGGGCTCCGCTTCCACCGCCATACACTTTACCGGATGCTTGTCCCCCAGGATATTGCTGGCCAGGTAGCCAGCCTCCTTCAAGATCAGTTGAGATAGTTCCTGGTGGGGCATCTGCTGTTTCGCTGGCTGTCATATCGGTCAAGCAGCCTGTTCAGAGTAGCGTACGAGAAGGTGAGTTGGTGAATGCAACCACTTGTTGACTGCAGCTATTTTTTTTCACGCTCAAGTATTTTTACAGCATGCGAAGCACCTCGATTTCATGCTGAAAAACACAATGAACGCCGAAAATAAATGGTAAAGTTGAGCAGCAGAAAGCTATTGGAGAGTACACGGAAGATTGTCTGCCAACGTCCTGAACACTGCTGCTTAGGATTTGTGGCGTTCACTGTTTTCAAAATGCTACGCTCTGTCACGCAATTTAAACTTGCTTAGCAACAAGCTAGGAACACTAAGCTAACAAGCTTAACGCGTTTTTCACCCTTCCGCTGACATTCCAATGGGATTTTGGAATCTATCTAATCTAATTGACGAAAGGAAAATGAAGTCCTGGACTCGATGTCATCATCCGCGACCAGGTTGGTGCTAGCAGATCCAGAAGCTCGATCCATCAATCGAGCTACATCGGCATCTCCCGAGTATCCAACCCCCCGGTACATTTTTAGCTGCTTGAGCAAGTCCTGGTACATTTTTTCATTCGCGTTGTAGGCCCAGGTTAAGTCCAGATGGCTGTACTCCTTGACTGCAAGTTCGTGAACAATTGTACCCGACGGGAGAGCATCGCGAAGCTTAGCGATATCAGCCGTCGTTGCAATGGTGTCCGCAGATCCAATAAATAAACCTGTCCGGGGGTACACCATCTTGCCGATAGGGAATGCAGGCGGGTCGAAGCTACCGTACACCCGCTTGTTTTCGCATTTGGACTCCGAGCATTCGTTAATATCAGAATCACGATTGCACTTGCAGCCATAGTCGTACGATGCAAACGTGTTGTCACGAATGTTTTGCGCGAGTGAGCCATGTTTTTCACTGATGTACCCGCCGGTGTTTGTGAAATGTACACAGGGATCCACGACGTATTAGTGCTGACAGACGGACCGGCGACGATAGAAATCGCAGTATTGCATAGCTTCTCCACTAGTGTGCAAGCGTATCCACCGATAATATCCTGAATGAATGTGCTTTTCGCGGAGAATTCAGAAATCCCGAATGCTTGGAACCATTTCTCGAGATGCACCTTTGCCATTGTTTTAAACACCTTCGCTGTCAGCTGACCAGTCCATGCTACGGGCGCCAGGGCCGCGAAATACGACACTTTTTGTGCAAGCTTCTGGTCAGTAGAGAATCCGACAAACGCCTGGGAGGTTCCCTCGGAATGCCCAACATAGCTCAACATGTTGCTGTGGGTCTTGTTGAGCACGTAGTTCATTTCTACCGGGAGGTCGTATTTGCCCATGTCTTCCCAACTGAACTCCCAGAATTCGTCATCATTGTCCGTGTACGTCAAATGCTCTCTGGACCACGTCGTACCGCGATTGTTGCCAAGCCAAACGTCGTAGCATCAACGAGGAGGAAAGCCAAGCTCTGGTTGCGAAAGTTGCAAACAAAGGTAAAGCTGCTATCAAGTAGGCCGTGCTGGAGCAGCACCACTGGCTTGTTGGTGGCAGCTTTTGCTTCAGATTGACTCTCAGCGTACGTCTTGGGCAAGCGGTACATCGTGAGGATATAGTCGTCTGCTGTGGTCACCTTGTGCGTTTCGACGAAGTATCCGCGCGCCTCGACGATTTCCACGACATTCCTTCCCACATCGTCGTCCACGTCGACCTCGGCTACTTCGGTTGCTTCCGCTTCTCCAGCGACACCAGTCCAACCGATGGCTAGAAGGAGAGCGATGATCGTGATGGCCCAAGCGAAATATAAGTGCTGTGAAGGCGCCATGCTTGATTTGATTTGGTGCAACCGCAGACAAACAACAAGTGAAGGGTTTTCACTCGCTTTTCACGGACTACGCGGTAGGCATAGCCCAACGCCATGGCTTTATCCTCCGGGAATGGACTGACGGCTTGAAGCCATGAAACGAGTCGAATTTTAGTCAAGGCTGCAGATCTGACAAGCTTTCCTGCCGACACCGTATGGATCGGCAGATCGCTGACTGACATTCATACTATAAGTAAGTATTAATACATGTGTCGTAGTAAGTCTCAACGCGCGGTAATTTCAGCATTGCATGACCACTGGTGAATCGCCGTACGAATTTCGCTGTGAACCAGTATTCTGCAGCAAAGAAGTCCCACTATGACGAAGGATCTCCCCCCCACTTGACGCAATACAGCACTACATGTACTGCAGTACATCTCCACTCCTGCGCGACTTCCTTTGCGACCACAAGTTCCTTCGAACAACATGGCTTCAGAAAAAAAGGCAACTTTTCGTACCAGACTCAGAAAATGCTCCAAACACGTCCGAATGGACTTTGTGTCTTGCGAATAGTCCCACCCATTTCAAAACCCATTTTCCACCAATCACAGCGCAGCCCATCGCTCGCCATACAACCTTGACCAAATTGACCATGGCGGAGACCGAGTGGCAGCTCATCAGCCAGGGCGCGGAGGCGGTGCGTGGCCCGCAAGGTCGTCGCCGCCGCCTAGGACCATTTTGCTCATTGCCGAGTTCTCTTTATATGTAAACAGAAAGTGTTCGAGACGGACTTCGCCGGCCGCCCCTGCATCGTGAAGGAGCGCATCAAGAAGAGCTACCGGCTGCCGGTGCTGGACAAGAAGCTCTCGCACCGCCGCCTGG
Organism: Phytophthora fragariaefolia; assembly: GCA_030267785.1. Classification (NCBI taxonomy): domain Eukaryota; phylum Oomycota; class Peronosporomycetes; order Peronosporales; family Peronosporaceae; genus Phytophthora; species Phytophthora fragariaefolia. Next base: position 5,622 of record BSXT01004096.1, read on the forward strand.
TGCAGGAGGCGCGCTGCATCCTCAAGTGCCGCCGAGCGGGGGTGCTCACACCCGCCATCTTCCTCGTGGACGAGGATAAGAGCCGCCTCTACCTGGAAAAGATTCAGGGCGGCAGCCTCAAGGACTACTTGCGGCGTGCCTACAAGCTCGGTACGGCATGCAGCAACGATAAGGGACGAGGAAGAAGAGACGAGGCTGATGGTTGGGGATTGTGGTGCCGTGCAGACCCCAAGTATGGTCCTCAGGCCTTGACGAAGGCCTACCAGATTGGCGCCGCCATCGCCAAGATGCACGACGCGGACATCGTCCACGGCGATTTGACCACGTCGAACATGATGCTGAGCAGCGATGATGCTACGGATGTGGTAGGTCACGGGTTGGTCAGGTGGCACAGTGATGGAGGCTATTGCTGACTGCGCGTATCGTGTAGACGATGATTGACTTCGGACTCGCCAACTCGCAACCGCTGCCGGAGGACAAGGCTGTCGATCTCTATGTCATGGAGCGCGCGTTTGCCAGCACTCACGTGAACTCGGAACGCTTGGTGCGTGCATGCCCTCCATCGTTGTACCAAAATGTATGCTGATGCCTGTGCCTTCACGATGTCTTCACAGGTAGAAGAAGTGTTGCGTGCGTACCGCGCAAAATCCCGTCGCTCCGACGCCATCTTCCAAAAACTCTCTCAAGTGCGTCTACGTGGCCGGAAGCGCACAATGGTCGGATAAGCAGCTTGCTGATTTGGCTTCACCATGCAGATTGTTGACACGAATGTGAATCAATAAAATGCAGTATCGATCAAGTTACTCGGGTTGCAGTCTACGCCTACAAAATGCATACTTACTCGTGGGCCACGAGCCGTGGAAGTTAGTCCATGCTGAATAGTAGAAGTATGAATCTGCGTGAGGCTTATTTAGCGTTAAGGTCTCCACATGGGCAACAGCCTATAGAACTGCAAGAAGGCAAATTGTAGTACTGCAAACCTCACACTCACTAAGCTTCCGCCACCGCCCTAAGGTTTGCTATCCAGCCGAGTCCTTTTCTGGACCACTCCTATTTCTTACAAACTACTTTACCGAGAGTGGTTAGTTCTTTTGTTTCTTAGCTATAAAGATGTCAAACACAAAACAGCAACGTTAGATACCGAGGTGGCAAACAGCAGCAGTACACACAGCCGGCACCAACCTGGCGGGCCGTCCTCCTCTTCATCGCCGTCATCGTCGTCCCCGTTCTCGTCTTCGGCAGTCTCGTTGTCGTCGGCATCATCATCGGCGTCGCCGTTGTCCTCGTCGTCAGCAGTGGCCTGCTCTCCGTCGTCTTCATCTTCCGCGGTTGCACCGTCGTCCTCTTCTTCCTCCTCCTCTTCGTCGTCGTCGTCATGAGCTGCCGCGTCCACCTTAAAGTCCTCGTCGTCTTCGTCGTCCTCAAAGTTCGTGTAGAGGTACGACAGCCCCACTTCCTCCTCCTTCTCGCCTTCCTCTTCCTCCTCTTCCTCTTCTTCTTCCCCGTCGTCCCCCTCCTTCCCTGCGTCGTCCTCCGTCTCCTCTACTGAGTCTTCCTGCTCGTCGTCAGCGCCGGCGCTCTCCTCGTCGCTCTTGGTGGCGCTCCCCTCCTCGTCCACGTCCTCCGGGGCTTGGGTCACCTCGTCCGCCGGGTCCTTGGCGCTCACCGGCTTCTCTGCGGCCTGCTTGGTCTTGGTAGTCGCCACCTGTCGAGCACCCAGAGCCACGCGGCTTGAAGTTAGTATCCCAACGCACCAACTGGACCAACGCTCTTCCAGCGCTGCGACTGTCGCAACCAGGTGGCGGTTGCGGGTGCAAAAGGCACCGACAGACGCACCGTCATATCGACTTGTTGCTGCTGCTGTCGGGGAGAAGATCTGGCGCGTGGGGCGAGCGAGACGCGCGGCGCAAAAGCTGCGGGCGGGGGGAAGGAAATGCGCGGAGCTGCTTGCGGTTCAGCGGCCTCTCGATCGAATCTTCCGTCGTGTTGAGCACATGAACTTGATGTGGCTACACATCGTAGTTGAAGTTCACAGGAAGATAGATGGCGACGAACTGGGGCCCAGCGTTTGGCCATTGTTCCTTACCTGCTTAACAATTTCAACGAAGGATTCGAGTAGAATGGGGTTCTTCTTCACCTCTGGGGGCTGGCTGTACTTGTTTCTGTCTTGAGGGAGGTTTCAAGGTTGTACGACGCTTCAGAATCGTTGCTTTGTCCGCTGTTTTTTTGCTTAGATGCAATTCCTTCTGAAGCTAAACAGCATCCACCAGAAGTACATGAATGCCATGCCGTATGTGCGGGGAATGAGGAGGTCACAATGTGTGCAAACTTCGCACTGCGAAGGAATCGAAGCTGGATAGCGGTCGGGGGGGGGCTTGCAACCCCCAGTCACGATCTCGACTCAAGCTTGCACCAGAGCGATTTGTCTGATTAACCCGACTGTCACCCGTGTGACTGCTCTGGTTTTGGTGCTCGACCGGGGCCATCCCTTGAGGTGAGCACCCTCACCCCATCGAAATTTCCGGGTTTCCACACCCAGCAAATTCCGCTGCGATACCGAGAACGACAGAAACAGCAGGAAAGCGTCGTGTGCCGAACCAGTCTCCACTACCAGCGACGTGGACGGCGGAAAATCCGCTTTCGACTCCACTACGAGTACAACAACGAATCCTCCGATTCCGAAGTCTCCTCTGTATGAGCTGCCACAACGTCACCAACAGCGAACTCCAGCCGAGGTTTATCATTTCATTTGCACAGCCAAAACCTTCGGCATCTTTGCCCGTCAATGACAACGCGACGCTCGCTGTCATGCCCATCCGCGGCTATTGCGTTAGTCGCCGAGCTGCATTCCCAGGGTGGAACGGGCCTCGTCAAGCGGAGCCCAGTGCCGAGCGCCTTATTCGGCAGCGGCGGCACGAGAATCCACCCGCGAAATGGACACGCCTGAGATCGATTGCCAGGGCACGCCGCCCTAATACATATAGCGCTGTGGGCGATTTGCGAGCAATGCCCAGCTGGCGCAAGGATCACTCGGAGCGCACCGCGCTGAGAAAGGCGAGTCCAACGCGATCGGCGATGCCTATCAAGCACGGCCTTCGTGGTAAAGGAGGCTCGGCTCAGCAGCCACAATGCAGTGCACTGCACTGCACTGCACTGCACTGCACTGCACTGCACTGCACTGCACTTCCTCATTCCCCAATTTGCCTGTAACACGGCGGATTCCCCGCTGTAGCTCTCGCGAGCGGACGTCAGTAGACCAGTAGACGAATTCAGACCGTAGCGATGCAACTCTCGCAGGCGTTCGCGGCCGTGGCGGCGCTGGCGTCGTCCGCCAGCCTGCTGGCCAGCGCGTACACGAACCCGATCGTGATCAAGAACTACAAAATGTTCGACTCGAACACGGGCGAGTACTTCGCCGTGAAGGGCGTGGACTACTACCCGCGCCCCAACTCGGGCGAGCTCAACGTCAACAATTACGACTTCTTCACGGACGACAACAACTCCATCTGGAAGGACGACATCGCGTACCTGGCTGAGGCAGGCGCCAACGCCGTGCGGCTGTACGCCGTGGACCCGTCCAAGTCGCACGACGAGTTCATGTGCGAGCTGCGCAAGTACGGCATGTACGCGCTCGTGGACCTGGGCGCCAGTTGCGAAAACTGCTCCATCACGGTGGACGAGTACCCGGCCTGCTACCCGGGCACGCTCAAGACCCGCGGCCAGCAGATCATCACCGAGTTCGCGCAGTATGACAACACGCTGGGCTTCAGCGCCGGCAACGAGATCAACAACCTCGTGGACGACGCCGCCACCAACGCCCCGTGCCAGAAGAAGTTCATCCGGGACATGCGCGCCTTCATCGGCGGGTGCTCGTCCACCATGCGCAGCGTCCCCGTGGGCGTCGTGATGGCCGACCCGGACACCACCAAGAACAACCGAGAGCTCAACGCGCAGTACTACAACTGCCGCACGGATTCGAGCGACAAGTACGAGAACGCAGAATGGTACGGTCTCAACACGTACGAGTACTGCGACGGCTCTGTGACGACGCTGAAGGATGCCGATGGGTTCTACAAGCTGCTCACCGACTTCAGCAACTACAGCATGTCCATCCCGGTCTTGCTGACCGAGTACGGCTGCGTGAACCCGAGCTTCCCCACGATCGGCAAGTACGAAGCGCAGCGCACGTGGCGCCAGGCTGGCTGGCTGCTGGGTGACGACTTCCGCGACGTCTTCTCGGGTGGCTTTGCGTTTGAGTACGCGACCGAGATGGCCAACTCGGACGGCTCGGGCTCGTCCGCTTCAGCGTACCCGTTCACGTCATATGGCGCGCAGAACTACGGCCTGGGCTACTACTCCCCCGAGGACTGCGACTGGATCGACACCATGTGCTCGTACAACCCGATGCCGAACTACTACAACCTTTCGACGCAGTACAATGATACCGACTTCTCGTCCGAGTCTTCGTACAGTGCCTTCACGGCCGACTCGGACCGCTCCAGCCCACCGGACTGCCCGTCGGGTTTCTCGGCTCTCTCGGACTCGACGTGGGAGTCGGACAGCGTTGAGGACGAGTCGTGTCCGTCAGAGGTGCTCAACTACGAGTGTTCAGGCCAAACCGCCAGCGACTGGACCAGCTACGAGGGCACAACGTCGAGCGCTGCTAGCGGTGGCGCCGCCGAAAGCAGCGGCGACTCGTCGGACGCTTCGGCCGTGAGCGTGTCTGTGGCCTCGGCGCTGCTGGTGGGCTCCGCGATTGCCTCGCTGTTGTAGACAGCGAATCTCGATCGTTTCTAAGTGTCATTCGATGGTAGAAGAACTGTAACAAGCAGTGAGCGCTGGCCGGCGAGAGATTGCCGATGGACCCAAGACAATAAACAAGCTGCAAAATATTGAACTGTATTCTAAGCATGCGAGTGCGTTGTCAAGCTTGTGGTCGTTCTGTCAATGACAGAGCGGCACCAATACGGTGTACTGTACTGTAGGACAGTGTCACGGTGGTGATGCCTTCTTAGTTGAAGTGTCGGCTGCTGCATTAATTTTTGCTCGATCGAGCAGACGACCATGAGTAACGTGACGCTGCTCCCTCTCTTGGTTGCACTTGAGCTGCCTGCCCCCTGCTCTTGTCGACGCCAGAAACGGGGCCGCGACTCAATTCTGCCGCAGCTCACCTCATCGTGTTTGCCACCTACAGAATCCGGGATGTGGCTTTTGACGCATGGCTTCATTGCCTTCAGTGATGTCTTGCTCCCATGATGGAAAGCACTGACGTTGCTGGTGCTGGACGTCAAGCGATCGGCGACGCACCCACAAAACAGAGAGCGTGTCCTCGCTTGAAGTGTCCAAGGGTCACTCCGAGAGATATCAGGACCATACAACAAGCCCGTGTTTCGGATGGAGCATCTGACTCGATTGGGGCAGTTGCTGTCGGACGGTCACCATCAAATCACATCGGACAAGAGACGCTGAACGCGTCTCACTTGACGTTTGTATGGCGCGCGGTGGATTTGTTGCACCCAGAGCCATACAGTAGTCGCTCACTCGAGCACTCCACCAACCTCACTCCTCAATTTGTCTGTCCCCGCCCACTCCAGTCCAGGCGAATACTTCACCATGCAACGCATTGCAGCCGTTGCAATGGCGATCGCCTCCGTGGTGCCATTGGCAATTGGCTATACAAACCCCGTCACCGTCAAGGGCTACAAGATGTTTGACGCCAAGACGGGAGAGGCATTTGCCGTCAAGGGCATCGACTACTACCCACGCCCCAACACGGGGGACCTGGACGCCAACAACCTTGACTTCTTCACGGACGACAACGAGGACATCTGGGGCCCCGACATTGAGTACCTCGCGGCGGCTGGCGCCAACGCCGTGCGATTGTACGCCGTGGACCCATCCAAGTCGCACGACCTCTTCATGTGTGCTCTGCGTGCCAAGGGCATGTATGCACTGGTGGATCTAGGCGCCAGTTGTGAGAACTGCTCCATTACAATAGACGAGTACCCGGCGTGCTACCCCGGAGCCCTGAAAACTCGTGGGGAACAGATCATCTCCGAGTTCGCCCAGTACGACAATGTGCTGGCGTTCAGTGCAGGCAACGAAGTGAACAACATTGTAGACGACGCGTGGACCAACGCCCCGTGCCAAAAGAAGTTCATTAGAGATATGAGGGCGTTCTTGGGGGGATGCTCAAGCTTCAGGGATATCCCTGTTGGAGTAGTCATGGCGGACCCGGACACGACGAACAACAACCGAGAGGTGAACTCGAAATACTACAACTGCAGAACGGACTCAAGCGATGAGTACGAGAACGCGGAATGGTACGGCCTGAACACGTATCAATATTGCGATGCTACAATTACGGAGCTGGCGTCTTCTGGGGGGTTTGAAAAGCTGCTGACAGACTTTTCCTCGTATGATCTGACAATCCCCGTTTTGCTCACGGAGTTCGGCTGTGTAAACCCGAGCTTCCCGACTGTGGATGGGTACGAAGCCCAACGTACGTGGCTGCAGGCCAGTTGGTTGTTCGACTCTACGTTTCGTGATGTGTTTGCGGGTGGCTTTGCGTTCGAGTACTCGACAGAGAACGCCAATGCTAAGGATGAATCGCCTTACCCGTTCACGAGCTATGGCGCTCAAAACTATGGTTTGGGCTATTTTTCACCTGAAGATTGTGATCACGAGTCAGTTCCTTGCGTCTACAACCCGATGCCAAACTTCGACAGCCTGGCGAAGCAATATAACGCTACGGATGTCTCTGGTGAGAGTGCCAAGGATGACTTCACCCCCGACAGAACTTCTTTGCCGTCATGCCCGGACGGTTTCGCTGCTCTTGCTGACGTTACCTGGGAGGCAGACAATATGGAGAGTTTGACATGTCCGTCCACTGCTCAGCAATACGAGTGCCCTGACCAGGAGCCGAGTGGGACCTGGGCCAGTGATGCTGGATCGAGCTCGACGACTTCGTCGAAGAATTCGGGAAATGCTGATAATGCTGGAACTTCAACGACTTCTGCATCAGGAACGGGTCAGATTGATGATGGCGAAACGAGCTCTGCGTCCTCGACGTTGAACCTGTCCGTTGGCGTGGCTGGTGTGGTGATTGCACTCACCAGCTTTCTTGTCTAATAGAGTAAGCTTTAGTCTCTAACAAATATATCTGAGCTGAAAATAATTGTTGGGATCTGAGCGTTGATAAGAGCCCAACGTTGATCTTTATTTGAAGATACCAGTAATTCTTGTGAATGCATATTTAGAAGTAGATTGAGTTGCAGTTGGCAATCCCTGCAGCAGGTCTATCATTGTTGAAAAGCGATTCGAAGCCTCAAGTGAATTCTCTCACCTGCAACTATGAACCTCTCCGCAAGTCTTGCTGCGTTGGTTGCCGCCCTCGCTGTTTCGATTGTAGAGAGCTATACAAACCCAGTCACCATAAAGGGCTACCGAATGTTCGATGCCAAGACAGGAGCTTCAGTTGCGATCAAAGGCATCGACTACTACCCTCGCCCGAACGCTGGCGAGCGCAATGAAAATAATGTCGACTTCTTTACGGACGATCAGGCAAAAATATGGGGCCCAGATATCGAATATTTGGCTGCTACGGGTGCCAACGCCGTGCGTTTATACGCTGTGGACCCATCCAAATCTCATGACGCGTTCATGTGTGCTTTGCGCGCGAAAGGAATGTACGCCCTCATCGACCTTGCGGCCAGGTAAGTTGGAGTAATGATTATTATTTTGTTAAATGATTAATGAGAACTTTGGTGCCTCGTAGCTGCAAGGACTGTGCCATAACTAAAGAGCAGTACCCAAATTGCTACACCTCTGGTCTTAAAAGTCGCGGGGAGCAAATTATCCTCGCCTTTGCCAAATACGACAACGTGTTGGTACGCCAACATGAGTTGAAAAGTATAACGTCTTCCTAACAGGCTAACTCACGACGGTTGCTCGACAGGGCTTTAGTGCAGGAAACGAGATCAACAATGAGGTACCAGACGATGCCTCAATCAACGCACCTTGCCAGAAAAAGTTTATTCGAGACATGCGCTCTTTTATCGCAGGGTGTAAGAGTATTCGTAAGATCCCAGTTGGTGTTGTAGTCGCTGATCCTGACAGCACCAAAAACAATCGTGAGATTAACGCCATATACTACAACTGCCGCTCTGACAAGACTGATGAATACGAGAACGCCGAGTGGTATGGAATCAATGCGTACCAGTATTGCGACAACACTGCCACGAAAATTACCGATGGAGGAGCCGCCAGCTTCAAACAACTGCAGACGGATTTCCTGTCGTATGGAATGACTATCCCCGTGATGCTGACCGAATACGGATGCCTGAATGATGGGTTTCCGCAGGTTGGCGATTACGAAGCTCAGCGGACGTGGCTCCAGGCAGGGTGGCTCTACTCTTCTGATTTTCGGAAGGTGTTTTCCGGAGGTTTTGTGTTTGAGTACTCTACCGAGCTTCAAAATTCCGCCTACTCAAAACCGGCTTCGGCATACCCTTTCACGAGCTATGGACCGCAGAACTACGGGCTGGGCTACTTTTCACCTGCAGATTGTGATCACGACGAGGTCCCATGCGTTTACAATCCGATGCCAAACTACAACAACCTGGCTACGCAGTATAATGCAACTAGCGTTGCAACTGAAACCAGCATGAGCGCTTTTACTATCGATCGCACCACGCTCCCAAGTTGCCCTGCCGGCATTCCAGCACTGTCGAGCATAACATGGGATTCTGACAGTGCCGCGAGTCTGACATGCCCGACAGAAGTGCAGGCACTAACTTGCACCGGTCAACTGTCAAGTGGTATATGGGCAAGTGGCTCTGGATCAGGCACTACTGGTGGGTCTCTGACCAGTAGCAGTGGTAGTGCCAGTAGCAGCAGCGGATCGTCTTCAGCAACAACTACCACTACTCCGAGCGGAGCAATTCGCCAGATTTCGTGCACGGCATCAGTGGTTACCGTCGCGCTGCTCTCAGCGATTTTGAGCACATTTCTCTAGATACTTTTTTCTGAAGTGAAGGCACTTCCAGCTAGCGGCTCTGCATGCTTGCCTTTTATATATAATGTGTGAGCGCATAGCGATAGCACAATCTGCAAAGCAAATAAGTATTCCAGAAATGAATTAAGCTACTTAAGTAGTCTAGCCCACAGAATGAACTTGCTCTCCAAGATTGATACAATTTCTTTGGCATCGTGCACCGCTCATATGTGGCGTCTTTTTTAATGGCTCACAATTTGCTGGATGAATTGATCGCATCTCGGAAACAATTCATCATTTTCTTGATGGCCCAATCAGGGGTTTCGGGTGTCACTGGCAAATAAACCAAGCTAGAAGAATAAGTGCCATAGCGTTATCATCTGTTTTTCTGAACGAGTCAATACCACAGTGCGAAATTTTACAACGAACCTGGTCATGATGTTTTTTGCGTGGGTTGGATCATTTTCCTGACCCAGTGGGCTGCAACAAAAAAAAGCTAAGTTTCAATGATGACCGGACAAAAATCATGTCTAATATGGTACGCGCAGTACCTTGGAACATAAGCGAGCTGTGTAGCTCCGGAAGTGACATCAAAGCCCTGTGAAGGAAGGTCAGCATATCAGTACTGGTCACAAAAGTACCCTTTCAGCTCACTAATCACTTAATCAACCATCGTACATGTTTGTTCATGTAGCTGACAACTTCCTTTGGAGACGGAACACAAACCGGAAACAACCAGTAGTAATGTTTTTCAGCATGATGACCTGGAATCTAAATGAGTGCATCGTAGGCGTGTTAGAATTAGAGCTGCATGTCCAAGATGTTTTACATTTCACTTAGCTCTTTACCGAAACATTGGGGATGTCCTTGATAGTATTGGCTAGTTGTTCGCTTTTCGATCTGAATAATTACAACGTAGCAATTAGTGTCGTGAAACTTATCCCACCACACAAAAAAGGAGGGCTCATTACGTACTTTCTAAGAAGAACGTATTCCTCGTCCATGCAGGTCAGGCGGCGATGCAGTAGCCCAAGCAAAGCCATCGATGGTCGATGCTGGATCAGTGACACCAACTCTCCTCCGCTAAAACCACGAATAGCAGATGTAATCACTTTGTCGTGATCCGCTGAAGGGCAGTAAATAATGTGCATTCAGAATCCAGCAACATACTCGAAAGAAAGACGTGGCACAAACCTCCAACGGCGCGGCAAGCGTGAAGGAAAAGCCCATAAAGTGCTGGAGTGGAAATACCGTGCAGCAATCCATACTTCACAAGTCGCTTGAAGAAGAAAAGGTTTGTGCGGCAGGGATATCTACAGGACAATATAAAATATCTCACTGTGAGTACTACTAAAGATACTAACTGCATCTCACTTTACCTTCTCTCACGACGACGCATCTCTTCTAGCACAGCAGGGTTTGTCACGTGAATAATTGCTCCACCAAACGATGTCGCCGTTTTAATCGTTCCGAAGCTGAACATCGATACGTCAGCTCGATTCTCGCCCGTGTATTGCATGCCCATGAACGCCTGCGCGCAGTCCTCCACGACCAGCAAATTATTACTGCGCGCTACCTTAAGCACTTCATCCAACGGAAAGCGCGAGCCGAAAATGTGGGCGATCAGCATCATCTTAGTTTTCTACATCCACCCACCCAGCAGACCTCAGTCAGCTCCTCACTCCAACAACAAACATTGCAGCAAAAACAAAGCATCTCTAACATCCGTCACAGCCTTCTTCAACGCCTCCATATCCACCGCCAGCGTCTCCGGATCCAAATCAACGGGTACCGGTACCAATCCATGATAACGCAGGACGTAGATCATGTCAGGGATCGTGATGGCACTACACAGCACCTCACTCCCCGCGGGCAGCTTCAGCGTCTGCAGCAGCAGGTCGAACCCCGTGCTAGCGCCATGACCACCACAAATTAACCTCCAAATCATCGCACACACACCCCTCCTACATCCTCATACCGGATCGAGAGCGTGACCATTGCGTGGCCGCTGGGGTCCCACAGACTCGTGATCTTCTGCTCGAACTCCTGGCGCTGATGCTCCCGTAGCTGCAGACACGCAGCCAGCCCCGCGCCAATGTCTCGGTATGTCACGTCCAGCTTCTTGCGGGGGAAAATGGCCCACGGAGCCGACGCGGACAGCGGCTCCAGCGAGCCTGCAATGATAAACAATAGCAACAATAAAAAAACAATTATGATACATTCCGTTGGGCATTGACACAGTTTTGTTGACGCAATTGCGACTCAACCTAACGCGAATTGCAGGTGGCAATTGAGGGGACGCACGCACCGAAAGGTTTGAGGCTGGCGAGGGCGGAGGGGGAGGGCGAGGGGCCGGAGCTGCTCATGGCGGACGCGAGGGGCGCGCGGGCGGGTCGTTCGTCGACTGACGAATGCGAAGTGACGTCTGCTGCTCTCTGTTCAGTTTGCGGTGCTAAGTACGATATTGGTACCGTTTCTCAGTGGGCTGCGAGGACGGGAGACCCTTGTTTCAGTACACTGGGACGTTTGACGGCGTCGCGTTGCTGAGCAGGAGAAAGAAACGCAGGCGATTAATAGGTTTTGTGTTGGGACCTGGGAGCAATCGTATTGTTTACTATATGGCTGTCGCATGAGGCGTGTACTGTTGTAATGGCAGGGCAGGGATCAGTTCGGGAAAAGGGAAATGGACGCGCTCCAACAGGCCTTCACAAACATGACACCTCCGCATCCTGGTCACCGAGAACGGTGAAGGAGATTGACAAGCCGGGCCAGTACAGATTGTTTTGGAGGGCTTCCGTGCTGATCGTTTTACTTTTGCTGCAGATTTAATGAAACAAGCTTAATAAGACCTTGTAGCTCATTAAAATAAAGCTGGCGGTGGCCACCACCAGCGCGCGCGCTCACGTGTGCCTGACGACCCGTTTTCAGCAGCGCATATAATGCTATCAACAGTGGCATGTCCAATCACGAACTGCCTTTGCAACAGAATGACGAATAAAACCTTCATCGCCGTCCAAGAGCACGCTCGATTGAGTTTGGGTACCTGACTTGGGTAGTACCTGGCCGCACTACTAACCTCTCGACTTGGATAGAGTTTCATGACAGTCGACTTCAACATGGTTGAACCAATCACATGAAGTCCCGAAAGATACTTTAGGGGTCACGAAGGGGTGCGACGACTCCGACGAGTTCCACTAGATCTCGCTCTACAAGCCGTAGATGTGCCCACTGCGTCATTATTCGGTCGTTGCGAGATGAAGCGCGTCGCTGCAAAGTCTGGTGTTGCTACGCCCGACGAGGCCCTGAGCGAGTCTGATTCGACGTGCTACGTGTCGCTGAGCGACCACATCAAGCGGTCACGCACTACCAGCCAAGACGAAGGTTTTCTTCTCTCTTCCATACTACCAGAACAGTACTCTGGATCGGTGTGGAGTCTCGAGGCACTGGCAATTCCCATGACGTACATCAGCACGGGTCTGATGTACGCATTTCCTCAAGCCACCATCGAGTATTTTCCAAGGACGCTGGGCGCCTCGGATGCACAGCTCAGCACGGTGGCAGTTGTGCGTGCGCTGCCCTGGTCATTCAAAGTGATTTTCGGGCTGCTGCCCGACATTTTCCCGATCTATGGCCAGCGGTTCACGCCCTATCTGTTCTTCGGCTGCATCACTACTTCTTTATTTCACTTGTTGCTGTCGATGCACAGTGCAACGGATTCGTTGACAATTGTATCGTTTACACTACTGCTGTTGGGTGCTACGGTTGGTGTCGTCATGGCGGATGTGATGGCGGATGCATTGGTAGCACACCGCGTTCTGCTCCTACAGCTAAAATCGCCAAAGAGATCCATGGAAAGGAAGCTACAGCAGGACGAGGAACCGAAAAGGAGGGAGCAACCAGAGGGAACACAGTTGCAGACCACGGTGTATCTATGTCGCTTTGCTAGCGAGATGGTGGGCTACTGGCTGGGTTCATTGTTGAGCAACAAGTCGCAGTGGGGGTGGGGGGCATCAATGGGCCAGCAATTCGCTTTCCTCGCGTTTATCCCAGTTATCACTGTTCTTCCATCTTTAAGATACTTCTACGAACCTACTGAAGAAAACGATCCAATGCCACTGAGAGATCAAGCCGCAGGAATTTGGCTCATGCTGCAACGGCGTGGTACATGGCAACCGGTGTGCTTTTTAGTTCTAGCGAATGCCCTGTTCGTACAAAACGCAGCGTGGGGGAATTTTCTCAAAGTAGCGTATGATTTCAGCGCATTCGAGTATGGTGCTTTGAGTGGAATTGGAGCTTCTGTCACCTTTGGTGCGATTGTCGTGTACCGGCTTCATATTCTACCTCGCTACGAGGCGCCGTGGCATGATGTATACTTCGTAACGGGGCTTGTGGTTGCAGGGTTCTCTCTGCTAAATGTGTTGCTGGTATTACAAGTGAATGAAACCTTTGGAATTGCCCCCTTCTGGTTTGCGATGGGCGACGCTGCTGGGGAATCGTTTGCTCGCGGGTTTCAGTATCTTCCGGTGGCTCAAATGTTCGTGGCGGTGTGCCCAGAGCATCAAGAAGGGGTGGCATTTGCACTTCTCACGAGTGTGACGAATCTTGCCCAGGCATTTGCCAGTACGATCTCGAACATGCTGCTTCAGATTTGGCCAGTTGAACTCGAGGATCTTCAAAAAGTGCCACATGACTTTGGTGGAGTATGGAAATTATCGGTGCTGACAAGTATCATCCCCTTAGCACCAGTGGTGCTCCTAACAACGCGGATGCTTCCTAAGGGCCCGCGTCAACTTGAAGAAATGAGGCATCAACTCTCCCCGGTCGGCGCTGCGGTCGTGATTGGTCTCTATGGTTTTGGTTTTGTATGGGTAATAGTTTTGAGTATGCTGGCAATATTCTCCCCTTGCCACCTTCTTGTCGGTGGGCATGGCTGCTAAGCTCAAAAAATAGTAACAAAAAAATGTCGCTCAGTCAAGTACTAAAGACAAAGCCTAGTTGTCTCGACACCACTACATTTGTGAGAACGAGCTAGCTCAAGAAACTTAATATGCAGCCACAAACAACAGCGTAACTCGCTACAGTTGTGTAGCGTTAGGCCGTTTAGCAGGGCCAACGATACGTAAAGACTGAAGTAGAGTGCGGGCTTCGGCTGAAAGTGCGGGTGCAACTGCGACATACGTTATAGATTCTCTCAATATTTTAAAACCATCTGGACATACACAAGCGAATTTACGTTGTCACGGGAATCCATTCAGTGTATGCTGTACTATTTTCTAGAATAGAGTTATGTACTCTCGCTTCGCAGACACAACGCAAGATAGCATGTTGTACCGACATCCTTGAAACGAACCGAGTACTTCGTATACCGATGGGCACTATCCAATGGATGGCGCTCATGTGGCGTTGATGATGGCAATTGCTAGTGTTTATTTTTCATCAGGATATTCAGCATTCTCCGATTTTCTACGTGGAAGGCATCTGATCTCCTGTGTGTCCTAATACCAATAATGTGGATGCATAGCGTAGTCCTAGGCACTGCAGCTCCTGCCTTTGTCTTCAGCAGCGAAACTATAGCGATTAGCACGGTAGGTAGAGTTACCAACAAACGATCCCTGATAAGCTACAACATAAACGACTTGAACGATGGCAACAACGATGAATGAATTATCAGATTCAATTCTGTGGAGCACATCGATGACGTCTTCAAGATCAAGGAGATCGAGAAAAAAATTGACCCGGCAAATTTTGACATGGATAAAATCGGCAAGGTTTTTACAGAATGAAAGAAGGTCGACGCATATTTCGATCAGAAGACGCTTGATGGCTTGTTGGAAACTAATTTCCTTGCAATGAGGCCCGTGTTTGACAAGTGGAATGATGCTGGGCTGACACCCGAAAAGACCAAGTCCCTGTTGACTCTGCCAGAGCTGAAGCACAAGTACAGGAATATCATCAAACTGTAAAGCTCGTATGCTAAATACCCGAAATCGTCCAAATAACGCGCGACTAATCAGGCTACACTTTTTAATAAAAAAACTTGAGTTCGCGTTCTGGATTTCTGTTTTTTGTGCTGAGCGCACCTACCCTACCATTTTTCTGCGGGGCTTATTTTGCTAGTAGAACCTAGTGCTTGCTTGATTGAAAAATACTACAGACTGTAGTCTTGGGTTCAAAATGTAGCGAGGGATGTTTTCACGAGTGCAATCAGCTTTTCGAGTTGTTCCTTGTGTTGTGTAGGTGCTTCAACCGAAGCAGATTTTGAAAAAGCCAAATGCGCTATCTTCTCATTTTGTAGCGATTGATTACTTTCCGATGGCAGCGATTGATTACTTTCTGATGGCAGCGATGATAATGAAAAGACATCAAATAGATCGAGGAAGTGGCGATTTGACGCAACTGTAGCAAGTTTAAGGAACGCACCGAGTCGCTTGCATTGATGTAGCTCTGTTTTGATATTGCCCTGGTCGGATAGGCATTGTTGTATACCGTACAACTCTGCGAGTGCACTACCAATTGCTTCCGTTGTCCCTGGCCACGTTTCAAATGATAACTTCAGTGAAGTTTTAATCTGTAGCGTCGAACATTGAGGTTCTTTTTCGGTCTGGAGCCACAAACAACATCGTAACTCGCTAGCGCTAGGCCGTTTAGCAGGGTCAACGATAAGCAAAGACTGAAGTAGAGTGCGGGCTTCGGCTGAAAGAGCAGGTGGGATTACTAGTTGCTGCGAACCACTACGAAGTTTCTGGTAGAGTTGGTGGAAACTAACCCCCTGGAACGGAAATTTACCACAGAGCATTACGTAAAGCAACACGCCAAGGCTCCAAATATCCACCGGTCTGCCGTCGTATCGCTCACTAGTTACTACCTCAGGGGCCATATATGACGGCGTCCCACAGAAGTTTTTCTTTTTCACTATTTTTTTGGAAGCACCGGCAGGATCTAGTAGTGGGTATTCTTCGAGGTCGCTAAAACCAAAGTCGATGACTGTCGCATGACCAGAGCTTTCATCCAGTAAAACATTTTCCAGTTTTAAGTCACGGTGGATTACGCGCTGCGCATGAAGTGACTCCACCCCTGCAGCAATCTGCCGAAAGATTCCTTTAGCCTGAGCTTCTGGAAGTTGTTGACCGGGAGCACGTCGAAGTACGTCGCACAAGTTGGTTCCTTCAACCAACTCTGTGACAGCATGAATTTTTGTGGGAGTCTCAAAACCCTCCACGAAGCGCATTATATTCGGGTGCGCGCGCAACTTGGAGAGTACGCTTACCTCTTGCCTCACTCGTCGCCACTCAAGTGCATCCCCACCGAAGTCCCCAATAACTCGCTTCCCAATGGTGTCAACAGCTATACAAGACCTGGCACCGTGTAAGCGTGCATAGCTCTTAATTGCAACAGGTGTCCCACTCAGACGATGGGTAGCGAAGCGTACGCGACCAAATGTTCCCCGTCCGATCTCTCTGCCCACCGCATACCAACACGCTACGTCATCCAATTGATTCATTCTTTCAACTTCATGATTTTGTTGCCGAGGAGTGTAAACTGACGGCATGGTTCTCGAGGAGGTGATACCTACAGACGCTATAACATCGTTGATCAAAGCTCCTGCAAGGTCACCTTTCGTTTGTGTATCTGAGTTGTCGGCTACAGAGCGCATTTCAGCAACAAAAGTCTGCACAGCCTGCTCCGCCCATTGAAGTTGTGTTGTTGACAGAGTTGATACTTGGACAGATGGATCGCTATGTGCATTATTGCGTCGCTCAACCCGATCATAAACACTTTGAAGCGCACCCGCTGTGCTGTTGTTTTTGTTAGTTGTGATTTTATCTGCAGGAAGCTGCTTACGGACTAATCGAGGCGTGCAGAATGGCGAGTGCTGAGGGCTTGTCCTCGCGTCTTCTAATGCGCTTTCCAATCTACTGATCCGACGGCTTCGAGGGGTCAGTGGACCACCGATAGCTATTCCTCCCGAACGTTTTCCTTGTGCCGACGAATGTCTAAGAGAACTTTGTCGTGGTGTCACTGATTTGTCCATTCGCTGACGAGTTGATAGGACTTAAATATTTTAAAGGATATGTTGGTGAGAGGAGTTTTTCTTTCGTGCAGTTATCCTCACTGAGTATTTCCGGTCATTCATGAAACCATTTCTTTTCTTGTGAATCTGGTAGAAACCCCTCAACGGCAACGCATTGTCGACCATGGGCAAACTTGGCCCCGACACCGCACAGATCGGAAACCGGATCAGTCCACACATAATTTCTGCCGGGACTATCTTCGATAGAAAATGGATAATCCGTCGTCCCCAAGAACTAAAGCAGCGGCTGCTGTTAGCCAAGCTCTTGGAGAAATTAGTCTTCCTCCAGCGCGAAAATCGCCAACCTATCCACTGATGGCAACAGGGGGCACGATGCAAAAGCGTCTTCCCAACGACACCGTTTTACAGCGCTCTCGAGCTGTACCATTTTGGCCAGCGTCATATAGTCGTCCATGGAAAACTGCACAGGGAAACCAGTTGAATCACATCAAGAACGAAGGTGGCCACTACAAAAAGAAGCAGCAAGTCGGTGGTTTAATCCAACCGCATACTGCCATCGTTATCCAAGACGAACCAGCAGTCAATGAACCAACCAAAACCGATGATCCACCTGTGAAAAGTCCTTCTCGTCGTTTTCGAGCAAATGAATTTATCCAGAAACATCTTCAGGGGGAAAGTCAAAATGAACAAGGCCGGCAGCGAAAGGAAGATACCAGCATTGATTCCATCGCTCGAATCGACCTACGTCCTGTAATCGATCTTTCCAGCACGGCAATAGATCTCAGCGATATGCGTTTACCGGCAAATCAAGAAGCAAAAACTGCATCTATCGATCAAACTAAGGATCACCCAACACCACGCACGCTGCTAGCCACTGGTCCTTCACTGGCATCTGAGCAATCAGTGCCAACACTGTTTCGACGAAAGCAAATGCATCATCGGCACCAGTCATTGCCCCCACCACAACACCAACGCAGCGCGACTGCAACCGCAGCAGTGTTTACACCACCCAAGCAAACTCCAGCGTTATTCTTTCAAACCGGTGAAGAAGTTCGTAAATCTGTCATCAAAACGTGTTCTGCTGCTGAACCTTCTGTTGTATCACCAACTTTCTCAACAAACTGCAAACCCGATAATGTAGGGGTTGAAAAGTCTTCTCAAAATTCTAGCTCGCGAAGTCGAAAATCTCTTGCACGCACTTACCGCCGTGATTCAAGCGACGAGCGAAGCGCCGATGACAGCAGTTTTCGGGTGACTGGAAAACCGGAACGTATTGGGAAGCTATCACGAAACGAGTTTGACTTCGCAATTCTGCTGAGGCCTTCGAAGCACGAAGAGCCCATCGATCTACCCGAGGTTACACTCCCAGTGAAATCAACTCTTAGAAATGACGCCGACAGTGGTCGAGCTGAGATTATCAGCAGAATTCAACGTACAGGCTTGCAGGTCAAACGCTTGCTATCCATGGATGGGAAACAGTCCTTGCTCAAGGTGCGAGCCCCGCAACGAGTCTTGGAGCTTGGAGCAGAACGACTTCGACTTCGAAAGCAACGACGTTTTGACCAAGTCTGGATGGTTTTTTCGATTGAACTGCGATCGAGCTTTGCTGACTTCGACCCGGATCGGAAGTGCATTAATTTTCTAGACAGTGAGAAACAGAGCATCGTTCATGCCCTTTTGACCGCAGCGGAGCTTGATGGTGGTGCTGGGCTTAATGAATCCTGCCCTTTAGCTGCACGTCACGTAGTGCAAATGTATCCTCTTCATAAGGAAGATCTAGCGTTGTTAAAAACTCGCTGGGTGACATTCTGGCGGACACCGCTGCTTTCAGACAAGCCCCAGCATGTTCAGACCAAACACAGATGCTTACTTTTCCGAAGTGTACTGCACCAACCACTTGATGATGTGGCACAGTACTTCGGTGAGCGAGTCGCGTTTTACTTTGCATGGATGGAAATGTATACACGCTGGCTTGTAGTCCCCAGTATTGCAGGCGTGATGTTGTTCGCACTTCAAGTCCACTCTCAGCATCTGGACCATCCAGCAGCAGCAATTTATGCAGTGTTCATGGCGCTATGGACATCAGCTTTTATTATTGCGTGGAAACGGCGAGCAGCAGCTCTCGCCTACCGCTGGGGCACCTGGGGGTACGAAGATGAAGAGGTCACACGTCCAGAGTTTCGTGGTGACGATAGTAGCAGCAGGCTGTATGACGATAAAAAGCCCGATGACCAGAAGTCTATCGAAAGGCACTACGCACTATGGAAGCGGTTGCTCAGGTACTGTATCACGATGCCCTGTGTAGCTGGGAGTATCATTGCAGTGGTGATGGTCGCGTATTATGGTTTCTCTACTCGCGATAAGCTCGAAGCTCAATCACTAGCTACGAAGCACGAAGCTGCACTTATCGCTGAAAAGATAAAGAAGTTGAGAACAATCACGTTAGAAGATCTCCAAGCTTTGGCGCGGCTCGGTGTGCGATGGGATTTCTGGGTCTATCTTCTGCTTACTCCCATTCTGTATGGTTTGCTGATCCCCGTTCTGGATGCTGCATTCACTCGAGCAGCACGATTGCTTAACAACTGGGAGAATCATCGCACCGAGTCCAGATACCAAAGCCATCTCATTCTCAAGGTTTTCTCGTTCCGGTTCGTTCACGTGTTCGCTTCCTTGTACTATTACTCCTTCGCGCCACATGCATCCAGCTCTGACGAGGAGTCCCCGTCGGAAAGGAGTGACGGCATGGTTCGTGTCGCGATCCAGTTGGCCTCATTCATGGTAACGGGGCAGATCTGGAAAAACGTCATGGAGACGCTCTATCCCTTCCTGCGTCGTCGCCTGAAGGCTCGTGCGAAGAAGCAAGCTAGCAGCGAGCAATTCCACCAGTCCGCCGCGTTCAACGGCGTCGGTGCGGCGGCTGGGCCACGCGCTCCGAGCCGCCATCGCGGCAGTCTGACCACGTCCACGAACCTCGCACCAGAGGCGATAAGCAGCACGAACGCTGTGATCCACGAGCAGTGCGTGCGACTCGAGCAAGCGTCCGACCGCGCGTGGGAGGAGGCCGGCTTAAAGCAGTACGACACGTTCGAGGACTACACGGAGATGCTGGTGCAGTTCGGCTACGTGTCCTTCTTCTCGCTGGCGTTCCCCCTGGCCCCGCTGCTCGCCCTGCTGAACAACGTGCTGGAGCTGCGCACGGACGCGTTCAAGCTCTGCCACACGAGGCAGCGCCCCCTCGCGCACAAGGCCAGCGGCATCGGCGTGTGGCTGCGCGTGCTGCAGACCATGAGCGTGCTGGCCGTGCTCACCAACTGCTTCAACTTGGCCTACTCCACGTCGCTGCTGGAGCGCGCCTGGCCGGCCGTCACGACCACCGAGAAGGTCTGCGTCGTCTTCGGCATCGAGCACGTGCTGCTGCTGGTCAAGGTCTGGCTCCACTGCGTCGTGCCCTCCGTCCCGCGCCAAGTGTCCGAGCGCCTGCGGCGCGAGCGCGAGCTCGCCAAGCACGACAGCGCGCGTGCGATGGCCGCCGTCCCGTCTTAAGTGCGGGCATAGCGCATGCCAGTGGGATAATTTGAGGCTGTTAAGTACGCATACGAATGATGGTAGTCTAACGTGAGTGAAGGTTGGTGAAGACCTCGGGATAGGCACTCGGCGACAAGTTAGATCGGCCACCCACATTGGGGGCCGTATCTCGCTCATTTTTACGAGTTAGCCGACGCTATTTAGATATGTTTGAGCCTTTATTAGTCGTAATAGGGGACTTGTGCTAACGCGCGCGATTTCACAGTCTA
>BSXT01004097.1:0-19727 GCA_030267785.1 Phytophthora fragariaefolia
AACGAGTGGTTGGCAGAATCTCTATCCTAATGCATGCTTCTTATTGGCAGATATCTGTTGCTTTCTGCCAATAGTAGTGCTTCCTACTATGAATGGTGACCACACTGCATGTGGCCCACCTGAATGCATCCATTAGTGCATGTCGCACTAATGTGGAGGTTGCTTGAATGTGTAGCCCCGCTACAAGAATCTCAGAGCTGTCAGGGAATAAAGCATAACACCAACAATTGCCACTTTATCAGTGTATAACCCAATTACATCCATTCCTCTTGCTCTGCGACTTTTCGTCGTCCGCCTGGACCGTTGATTAAAGTACCCCATCACACTTTGAAGACTGTGCTGGTCCACTCGATTCTCGTAGGCGATGATCTGGCCCATGTCCGACAACTACTGCTGGAACATAGGCGGCACGCCTGAGAGCTCGCGGCGATGACGCTTGTGGCCCCTTGGCGCTCTGTACCAGCGAGCTGACCGCCGATTTGTGGCCACTCACAACCGTCGCTGTCGCATGGCGCGCGTTGTGCTGCACCAGGCTGTGCTTGGGTTCGCGTTGCTCAAGCTGCGGCTTGAACCGCCCAACCACTTCTACCTCTGCGCCTGCCGCTTGCTCTGGCATTCGTGGTGGTATCTTGACTGCACTTGCTGCAGTGGAGCTGTGGGCGTGAACAGCACTTCTCGGCAGCAGTCGGCGGCGCAGCGCTTCTTCATAGTCTTCACCCCCCTCTGCTGCTGCTGGAAATTCTCGCACGAGTAGCCGCCCACGCGCATCTGCTGCTCCAACGCGACGTTCAAATCCATCTCGGGCATCCAGCGAACGAGCTGCATGCACACGGGTGCACTGCATCACGCTGCAGTCTTGGCTTCTGGTCCGGGTGCACTCGTGCGCGTCGTAGCTGCAGAGCTCCCAGAACACGCCGTCACAGAAGTCGGACGTGACGGGCAGGAAGTCCTGCAGGTGGCGACGCACTACTCCATACACTGTGCGTGTGCAGGAGCTAACGGCAAATAGGCCTGTGTGGGCATAATGCGTACACACACAATTTTTTTTATTGAACTATTTTTGTCGGCAGCAGGCTGTCGGCGGGTCGGCACCGGATGATATGGACTGAACGTCGCCAACGACTAAGACAGTACGGTACTTAGTAATAATACGAATACCTAGTAGGTATTACCTACATACATGTATATACTTTTGGCCAGGATTATAATTTTTATCTGAACCACCTGTGCAACTTCAACTAACGGTCGCGTGACGTCACGGCCGACGTCACGGACTTTGTCTCAGCAAGCTGTCAGCTGTTCATTGGCCAAAAGTGCACTATAAATCCATCCATTGGTGTAAATTAAGTCGTACTTAGTCGTTGTGCGGCCGGAGTTGCAACGGCTCGTCACGTCGCCCACTTCGGAGCTTTCCCTCGCCCTGGCACCAATGGAGACCATGAGCCGCATGGGCCCCAGCGCGCAGCAGCAGCTCCGCTCCTTCATGTCGCTCCCTGCAGACGACGAGATGGCGCAGCTGATTCTCGAGGTGCGCCAACGCCCAGACAATAGACGCCGCTGCCCGATCGATCACTAACCGGCCGCAATGACGTTGCTGCAGGAGCTGTCGTTCTCGCGGCGCGCGTTCACGGGCGTGGCGGCGGAGATCGCCAACTCGCCGTCCAGCAAGTCGGCGTCGGGACTCAACTCCATCTCGGAAGACGAGGAGTGCGAGGAGGAAGACTAGACGGGTCGTGCTGCCCGACGCAGGCAGCGCATAGAGCACTTCGCAGCGGGGGGAGCGACTGCATCACGCAGGCCCCGCCCCCGCGCACCATCGTGCGTGTGCAGTGCGGTGGTGTACAGTAGACACCGCAGGGTGGGCGACAGCGTAGAAGATGGCGATTGCAACGCGCTATTTATTGGAAACATGCAGTCTTGTCTTTGAGCTTTCTGGGGGTGGCGTGTGTGCTGCGGTGCTGGTTTCTCCCCTGTCTTCTGGTGGTGGCAGTTGCGTTGCTCTTGCTCCCAGCGCAGCAGCCACCGCCGGACCTCCATGACGAGGTTCCCGCGCCTAGCTACGTCATGGGATGCGCAGGATGCCGTACGTGTAATGTATCTTGATGTGTTAAAAACCGGGATGGTGTTCATTAGCGGGTTCTAAAACCGACTACCGAGAGTTCTAGGCGGCGGCCTCGGCGCGCAGCATCTTGCTGGAGGCGTCGTTGCTCTCGACCCAAGCCGCAACGTCCGCAGGCACGAGCGGGCTGGCCTCTTCGTCCGACTGCAGCCCCGGCAGCTTGGCCACGATCTGCGCGAGGCTCAGCGGGCCCAGCACCGAGTTCTTGACCAGCACGATGGCGTTCACGAACTCGCCCTTGGCGCCTTTGGTCACGAAGCGGTGCTCGACGTAGAAGGCGCGCTTGTCCCAGCAGAGCAGGCGCGACTGCAGCGTGTACGCCTGGCCGAAGGACAGCTCGCGCCGGTAGCGCACAGTCTGCGAGCCCACCACGAGGTTGCCACCCGCGGCAGTCACCACCTCCCACACGCCGTTGTGCTGCCCCCACATAAAAAAACACCAGTCAGCTCGCTCGCAGCAGCAGCGTTGCCCCCACCGCTGCGCGTACCTGCCACAGGTCGCGGCGCCCAAAGCCGCACTCGCGCAGGAAGCGCGCGTTGTTGCAGTGGCCATTACGGTCGATGTCCATGAGCCACACGCGGCCGTGCACTTTGCTCGTGGCGAACAGGTGGCGGCGGGGCCCGCGCGGCGCCGGCGTGAGCGCGCCCAGCCCCATGCGCAGGAAGTACCACAAGTCGCAGAACGCGAAGCCCGAGAGCGCGCCCACGCCCAGCGCCGCGGTGCCGCCCGCGCCGCCCGCGAAGTAGCTCAGCGCCGAGACGGCCGTGGGCGGCAGCGCCAGCAGCAGGAACGCCAGCACCTTGCGGGACAGCACCATGACGTCGCCACGGCCAGTCCACGAGTGTGTGCCGGGGGGCATCATCAACCGGAGCATCAATCAACGCGCACAGGATGACGCGCCCTCCGTGTGCCAGATGTAGCCATCTTCAACGGGTGGTGTGGTGCACACCATCTCCCCAGAAGGCCAATAACCAACGCAGCCATCGTCATGGAGGCGCAGGCGCGTGCGCTGGAGGACGAGGTGCGGCAGCTATGCGAACTGGAGCAGACCAAGCACACGGCGCTGCTCAAGCAGCGTCTGTACAGCCGCGTGGGCCAGTTCCTCATGGGCAGCCTGGACATGCGCCACTGGTGGTGCGGCTACTCGCCGCTCATGACGTTCATGATGCGCGTGCTGGAGCTCTACCCGGCGTCCGAGAGCGTCTGCGTCTTCTACAAGAGGATGGAGCAGCAGCTGGGCGTCTGCACCAAGTGGTACACGCCGGTTCTCGTGTGAATTAGATGCTGCTAAACTCTCGTTTTTAACCGAACGCGGTGTGCATGTTCTGTTGAAGCGTGGACATCTACCACGCGTCGATGCCCAGCGTCCACGTCGAGCTCGAGTTCGAGTTCACGCCCGAGTCCATCCAGGCCTTCTTCGTCAAGCTGCAGGGGCTGGATGCCGATCGGATCCAGCGCCAGTTGACGGACAAATCCATGGGGATGGCGAGCGCGTTCCAAGAGACATCAAAGACCGTGGCGCTCACGCTCTATGAAGTGCTCAGCCAACGTCGACTGCTGTCAGACTTTCGCATTGTGCGAGTGCTGTCGAAGGTGGGCGAAGATCGACATGGCAGAAGCTGGTTGGGGCGACTAACTGGTGTAATTTGTTTGTAGCGGACCTCGTCTCGGTCCTTCGATGTGGCAAGTAATCCACATCTGGAAAGTCTACGCGGATGCGCTGGACTTTATCAGTTGCTAGTGTCGCCAGACTCTGGTGTGAGGTGCGCATCGTCTGGTGTATTTAAGACTTTTACTTCTCGACTTGGTCGTATTGAACCTTGTTGTCGCTACTTCTCGTGTAGACAATGGGCTCAAAAAATGGTGCAGCATTTCGGCAATATCGAACTGGCTGGTGAGAGCGGCGACACTCAGTACTTTCTCGATGTGATGGAAGAGTGGGGTTACATTTTGGAGATTGAAGCATTCAACAAATCGGTGCTATCGCTGGAGTTGAAGTCGACAGAGGATCTTCCAAATGTGCGTCAGTCTAATTCTACTTCAATATTTCTGCGACTAACGCAATGTCTCTATGTGCCTGCGCAGTTTTTGGAGCCAACAAATTGCGTTAAGACCCCCACGAAAAAGATACTATGGTCTGCACTTGACCATATAATGCAGGTAAACCAGAACAAACTAGGATATGTGTATCGGGATGCTGAACGTGCATTCATCTGATCGTACCTTTCTGTACGCAGCGCATGGATGTAAACAGCTTGGAGATCATGCTAGACTCAGTGGATACGATTCCGGATCTAGTTATCAACTACCTCCAGAGCGCAGACCCGTCGGATGACCTGCCAATTACGTTGGTGGTATGTACTAGACATACATTGCCAGCCCCTCCGCCCCCTGTTGTCAATATGCTCATGCACTGTATTCTTCATGGCCACTGTAGGTTACCAAATGTTTTGCGGTCCTTTTACGATGTCTTGGACATCGGTTTTGGAGCCGCCACGTAATCTCACCCGACGGGGTGCTGACTTTGGTTATGCAGCATTGCCGTCTCTCGTCGTGGCGTGTATTTGTTACGAAACAGTTTCTTGAACTACTGCCCCCTTTACTGATGGCTATGCGCCCACCTCAAGTCAGCAGCCATGCGGTATGTAATACCTTACATTTCTAGCTTGTGCGTAATTGTAAACACCCACTCTGATGTTTATATTATTGCAGTCGAACCAGGAAAAGCAACAAGAAAAGCTTGACTTGTATTTGAGAAGACGGAGCGAGGTCTTACGATTTTTAATCGTGGAGGATCTCCGCCCTAGCCACTATGACTCAATCGCTGTTGTAGCTTCGTCGAGGGCGGCCTTTACCATTCTAAGTGACTGCTATGAACATCGTATTCCTGGTTCTGTGCAACAGAATCGAAGAAGTGGTGCCGGTCGAGATGAAGGAGCACTTTCCGAATCGATCTCTATTGACTATTCCGTTTCGGACAGTGCCTTTTGGTGGCCGTGCGGCCCTGGACTAGGCGAGACTACACAAGGCCAGCTCGAACAATTGTGGATGAAGCACTTGTTTGACGTAGTTATCAAGCCCGACAATGTTGTGGCACTTGTTGACGTAGCAGCTGAGACTACCGCTTTGATACTGAGCAAACATTTGCAGCTTGCACGTGGTGTTGTGTACACAAACATTGGTGCTAAAAAAGACGATAAAGTCGACTTAATCACGAAGGGAAAGCCAATCATCACCGATTTATTGAAGAGGCTTTGCTCGTGGGATTCAATCCCGACAATTCCCCTTCAAGTTCATGGAGCTCTTTTTGAGTCTATTGGAGGTATTTCCGAGCTGCTCAATTGTGTTGCTGCTCAACCCAACCCCAGTGAGTACCTTCAGCACTTCGCAGAAACTTTACGGCAGTACGAAAAACACATCCAGGAGTACTTGTTACGAATGTGCAATGAAGTGTTTTGCAAGGGCTTAGCTAACCCATTCGGATTTCCGGTGGTGTCCCAGCATATCAGTGCTTGTTACCTGAGTCCAACTAGCAGTGTTGACCAGCAGGTGAAAAGGTTTGTGCTAATACGTTTTTCATCGAAACATAATTCTTGTAGCTATCTGAGAGCGCATTATGTATTCGTTGTTTCGACCTAGATTAATCGGTCAATATGCTGCTG
The DNA here is from genome assembly GCA_030267785.1 of Phytophthora fragariaefolia. Classification (NCBI taxonomy): domain Eukaryota; phylum Oomycota; class Peronosporomycetes; order Peronosporales; family Peronosporaceae; genus Phytophthora; species Phytophthora fragariaefolia. Next base: position 5,782 of record BSXT01004097.1, read on the forward strand.
ATAAGAAGAGACCAACACAAGTACCCTCCCCATTGGAGGCTCTCCTTATTTCTGTCCACCGGAATTCTGAAGCGTTTTTACGCGGTCAGCTTACAATGCTTCAGACGATGCGCCTCTACGGGTTTGCGCAGGCTGTTTGTTTGCCTCCTGTGAAAAAGCTTATTTTTGTATGGTCTCGCGTATTTGATATGCTGGGCGGTGATTTAGCGAAGGCTTTTAACAAAGCGTCGAATGCAAAGGATTTGGCCACATCCTCATATCAAGTCACGGATACGGGTATCGCAGCAGCACATATACTGAAGCTTCCCAGTCTGATTAATGATTTTTTGATCGCTCTACTGACTAGCCTATTTGACCCAAAAGTGAAAATCACTGTTGAAATCACTGAAGCGACACGAGTGCAATGCCTCGATTTTGGAATTTCTTTTTGGAAGTTCTGGGTTTCGGTACTGCAAGACCCAATTGTGGCAAGTAAACGCGTGGTAGCACTCATCGCCCCCCTGGTTGAGTGTATTTCAAGAGGGGCAGCATCCGAAAAGAAGCGGGCTGCTGAGCTGTTGATGACAGTCTTGGGGTGTCTCCTGCAAGGAAATACTCATCTAGATGAACCCACTCTTACCATGATCGATAGCATAAAGGGGGAAGCAGCATTTATAGAGTCCAAACAGTCTACTGACTTTGGACGCATAACAAAGAAGTTCCGGCAATTGGACCGAACCTCAAATTTCTTTACGAAACGCTCAGCAGGATCGAGTGGAATGCAAAGTTTTGTAGACTTGGCCTCTCGGTCAAAACCTAAACTACCACTAAGTTCAAAATCCTCGACCAGTCTGTTGAGCTCTACTCGGCCAATGAGCGGAAAGTCGGCTGCTAGGGCTCAAAGCCGTATACTCGTAGATCTTACCGGAATTGAAGAAGTTTCAAATGAAGCGGCAGCTCGAAAGCATCATAGCTTTTACTCTGAAGAAGAGTACCGTGCACGGCCAAAGCGGGAGCCTGTTCCCCAGGGACAAACACCAAAGTCAAAAACTCCGTTTGACATGGTGCAAGTTATTAAGGGAATTTCGCACTCGCATCCAGGTTCAAACAAGGCGGTTCGAGTAGAACGGCGAAGTGAAAGTGCCAATAAACAACCTCAAGAAAATGAGAAGGAGGAAAAAGAGGAGGAAGATAATGATTTACGCTTCGCCGCACTTTTCCATCGGATCAAAACAACCCGAAAACCAATTGCAGTTTGTTCGCTGCTACCATTTTACCGCCAGCTGCTGCAAGTATGCATGCCCGTCCTTTTGTCTGGTGAGTTCCAAAACGAGCGATCAGATAAAGAATTGAAATCACCTGTACTGAGTTTCAAGAAAAGCGCAGACTATGTTCATGCCTTCCTACCACTGATGCTGGAAGAATGCAATAACGAAGTTCAGGAGGGACTTCGAAAGTGTTCTTATGGCAACGCGGGTCACCTGCTGCGGTATGAAGCAGAAAAGTCACGAGAAGGCATGCGGTGCATTAGCTTTAGTATCGTTCAGAAAGACGAGGGTCTACTAGCGAGCTCTCAGTCAAAGTTTGGGGGACGACGACCGGGCAGAGGCTTCAACGATAAGCTGTTTCGAAATGGTGATGTGGTGCTCTTGCAGATTTCAGTCGGAAGCCAGAGCCAGAGTGATTTCTTGGGGAAGAGAGAATTTCTAGGAGTCATTTTGATCAGCGAGACGGAGAAGGGTCGGAGACAATCATCATCGACTAAAAAGAGCAGCAAGAATGAAGAAGAAGAATCCGTACAAGTGCTCTTTCTGAACGATGGCGAGCTAGACAATGCTACAGCAAGTGTACGTTCATTCTCAACTGAAGTGCTATCTGCAAGTGCAATTGCCGACACGGAGTGGAAGGTAAACCCGCTTAGTAATCTGGTTACGTCCGCGCGTGAGTACATCGCACTTCGCTCAGTGGACATGCTCCCTGAGCACCTGAGAACAGCAATTCTGACTCCAGAAGCATACAAGTCTACACAATCAGAGCTTATTACGATCACATCCGTTTTGGACGAGCTGCGAGCAGACAAGTCAAGCGGAAGTGAAGCAAAGATTGTGAAACTCCTAAAGCGCTTGGACAAAATGGACGTCATGCTAACGGATCTGAGAGTAAGATTTCACACCTTGCTTTATTATTGTTTGCTGTTCTGTATTAACTTTTTTTTAGTCTACCAGCATTGGGAAAGCTGTCAACAAGTTGCGCAAGCACGATAATGCAGAAATCAAGAGCTTATCAGCGAAACTAAAAGACAAGTGGACAAGCCTAATGGACAAGAAAGATACGTTGGAGCGTGCGCCTCGATTTTTATCTTCCGAACTGTGGGAGGCAATCAAACCTCAGTATAATTCCTCCCAACTGCAGTCCATTCACAGTGTGCTGAATAACTACAGCGTTGGTGTGTCCCTACTTCAGGGCCCTCCAGGAACTGGCAAGACGAAAACCATCCTGGGGCTTCTCAGTGGACTGCTGTCCTTACGACTCCCAGCTACGGCGGTGATGCCAATGATCAGTCCAAAAACTAGTCCTAATGCTCAGAACGGAGCTAAAGGAGACTTTACCAACTTCGAGAGTGCGCGATCTCGTGGAGTGACAGCTGGACAAAGCAGCGGGCGTACGCCATCCGATGCTGGCACAGCACCAGCATTCTCTTTGAGTGGCGTTACTTCTGCACTTGGAAGCATTCTTCGTCGATCATCGGACGCTTCGTCGGTTGCACCAAGCCGAACGAGCATCCAAGCGCTAAAGAATGCTGGTTCGTCGCGCAGTCGATTAGAAAACAAGCTCTTATCTCGCACAGGGCATCAGCCAGGATCAAGCTTGGTTGTGAAACGCCGTGTTATCTCAAGGGCAGCATCTGATAGGTTGGCGAGTAGAACAAACAACATATTGCTATGTGCACCATCCAATGGTGCAGTGAACGAATTGGTGCTGCGAATTGTTACGGACGGTCTCATGGATAGCTCGGGAAACATTACAAAAGTACGAGCGCCGAGTGTGCACCCGGAGGCACTGTCCGAGGAATGGATCTCGATTGTTCGGCTCGGAAACGCGGGCGAGGACGCATCTGAGACTGTAAACTCGGTCTGTTTACCTCAGATTATCCGTCGTGAAATGGCAATCCACCCAAAAGCGATGCAATTGAGCTCACTTCAAGATACACAGCGTCAACTGCGGGGCTCAATTCGTGACTTTCATAACAAAGAAGAGGATCCAAATGGACCCAAAAAGGATCGGAAGGCACTTGCCAAGATGCATCAGCAGCTAACTGAATGTTCGGGCAAAATCCGGCGTTTGCGAGATGAAGTCACAGCAATTAGAGCAAAAATGACTGAAACTATTTTGTCCAAGGCAAGTATCATTGCCTGCACGTTATCAAAGGCAGGCAGTGGCGATTTCTCAGAGTTGAAGCGTGGGTTTGATGCCCTTATTATTGATGAGGCAGCACAGGCAGTGGAGCTAAGTACCCTGGTTCCGATTCGAGAGCGAGTGGCTCGCGTTGTGCTCGTTGGTGATCCCAAGCAGTTACCCGCAACAGTGAAAAGTGTTGTAGCAGCAAAAGCGCGGTACGATCGATCATTGTTCGAGCGGATAGCGGAAAGTGGGGTGGCTCCATCAATGCTCCGAGTGCAATATCGAATGCACCCTTTTTTGCGTGATTTTCCGTCGAAGAGATTTTATGGGGGTATGCTGACCGATGGACCCAGCGTTATGGAACGTGTTCAGAAGGTTTGCCCAGGCGTGTATGCACACACTGTTTTTCAGCCTTTCCTGCTCTATGATGTTGACAACTCAAGAGAGGAGGATATGAATGGTTCGAAGTATAATCGCGTGGAGGCCTCCTTTTGTATAAGCTTATGCCAGAACATGTTCGAAACATGCGCAGATGTGCGCAAGAACAAATGGAGTGTTGGCTTTGTGTCTCCTTACAAAGAGCAAGTTCGGGTGCTTCGGCAAGAAATTACGCGGTCAGGAATACCAACAACGGTATCGATTGAGGTGAACACGGTGGATGGCTTTCAAGGCCGTGAAAAGGATGTGATCGTCTTTTCATGCGTCAGATCATCAAAACGTGGAGGCATTGGTTTCTTGCGTGACATCCGACGACTAAACGTGGCAATCACGCGCGCTCGGTTCTGTCTGTATGTTGTTGGCAATGTGAATACATTAGTTCGCGACGAAACCTGGGCTGCTCTTGTGAAAAGCGCCCGTGATCGCAAGCTGATTATTCGCACACAGGGAGACGCATTTCCTATGGTCGCGAAAAGGCTAGAAAGTGAAAAATACCGCGAGTTAGCTGAATACTACAAGTCAATGCACAAGAAAGTGTCCCAAAAGTCTGCATCCTCCTCGAAGTCAGTGGTGACCAACACAAATAAATCTAAAGCTACTAACCCAGACGTAAGCTCTGTGGAGAAAATGAGAGACATCAAGGATGTTGAAGGTAAAGCGACTAGGGATGAGGCACATAGTTTATCCCCGAACGAGAGCCACAAAGAACGCGATGAAAAGGATGTTGATAGTGGTAAGGACCCCGCTCAGGTTGAATCTCGACCGAAAATCACGCACAAAGATGTAAAACAGCCTAAAGAGAGCCGCAAGAGGCTATCAGAGGGGCCCTTGAAAGACTCTGTAGGTCTGAAGAAACCCCGTCTATCGGTGACGACTTCGCTCTCTGCAGCAGATCTGCAAGGGCAATATGAGATACGAAGCTTTCAGGATCGAAGTGCGACGGATTCTCGCCGGCATGGCGACTATCATTCGCACGAGGGGTCTTCGGATCATCGCAGGACAGCGCACACCAACTCTTCTACCCGAGAAGTCCAGCGTGGCGAGCGCAGTAGATCTCGTGACCACAGTAGCTCAGTTCACAGAGACCGGAGTGATCGAAGAAGTGCTGACGCATACCGTCGGGATGGTCGATACCGCGGCGATGATCGGCGTGATCGCGAAGGACGGAATCGATACGGACCTTCCGAACCAAGAAGTCAATCTCGGCCTTCGTCCGCACCGATGACCACTAAACCTCCACAGTCGATATCGGAAAAGGAGTTTTGCCAGGCGAATGAGCCACTTCCCCCTTCGAAAGCCAACCGCATGCGATCGAACACTCCACGCACAGGAGGGAAGCGACCTTATCCTGAACCCAGCCGTGCTCCGCCATTGCATTCTGACGGTCATCGTAGCCGCGACCATCCATCCTCCCGGTTTGACAATCGCCCGTCGTCAGACAGGAGCAGTTACCGCGCCGTCACGACTGAAGGCATTATCAACAGAGCTAGCAGCAGCAACACAACTCCCAGAAGTAGAAGCGCTAACGTGCTGGGCAACATTCTAGGAAGTGCCTCGAAGCTAGCGAACTCTACCTCGCGCGTGAACGACAAGTCCAAACCGCGTAGCTCCGAGTTCTCGTAGATTAGCGTTGCCTACAATAATGAACAAAGTGACAAGTGCCGAGGCATGCGGAAGACATCGGCGTTGCTTTATAGGACCAGGCGGAGCAGCGCAGCACCCACGGCCATGATGGTACCGGCAAAACCAACCGCGTACTGCAGCATGCGCTTCTCCACCTTCTCCATCGACAGGCGCAGCTCGTTCAGCGTCTCGTCCTCCGCTTGCTTCTGCAGCAAGAACTTTTTCTCCAGCTCGGCGATTTCCATGCGGATCTTGTCGAAGTCGATCTTCTCCAGCATGCGGATGTCCTGCTTGAGCGTGTTGAAGTCGCGCTCCAGCAGCTCTCGCGAGTGGCGCTGCGCGATATCTACACATGGACGGCACCGTGCAGCGTGTCAGCGGTGTCTGCTGTGCAGCCCCAAGCGGCCGAAGCCCAACCGACCGAACTTGAGTGTCGAGTTGAAGACGCGCTCAGACAGCTCGGCCTTGAGCTCGACGTGCTCGGACTTGGTCGCAAGCTGCGAGCAGCGAGCAGCAGAACGCAGTTAGCGGACGACGCAGCCAGCGCAGAGCGCAGCACGACTGGCCTTACAATGCGCGACTGGGCCTCCAAGGAGTCCGCCATGGCGTCCTTCATCACTTGCAGAATGGCCTCCGACTGCTCGACGCTGAAGCCTGCGCGGGCCGACACAACGGGCGTCAGCACGTCAGGTGGAGCGACGCATAGCGTGGCAGCTCGGACCGTTCTCCTGCAGACTCCTGACGACGTGGTGCGTGTCGAAGTGCAGCGGCACGTCGCTGCTCGACGTGGAGAAGCAGCGGCGGCCTGCGGCGAGCTGCGCGAGGCCGCCAACGGCCCGGAGCTGCGGCGCGACCAGGGCGAGCGTCCGCGCACGCGACGCAGCGGCGGAGAGTCCCGCTCGGGCGATCATATTGCGTTCTGGCCGGTGCGAGGAGGGTCCACTGTGTTAAGTGGATTGCGCAAACGAGCTGGTCCACGAGGACGTTGAAGGTGCTCGACGTTCTCCTGGCTGTAAATGCAGGACGAACATTCGAGCGGGTAGTGGTAGTCTTTCATTTTGGTCATTGATTGTCTGTCTGTCACTCATAAGGTATCGTGGGGCCCTAGTCAAGCGGAACCGCTGCCTCGGCCGCGCCGGTGGAAGTGGCGACAGCCGAAAGCAGCAGTTGAAGCTGCATGCAGGCTCAGCCTGCCTAGTTGACGCCGCTGGAATGGCTTAGTGGTATCCAGACACCTCCTGGAAGTGACCACCCGGGTTGAACTTGAGCAGGAAGTTGGGCGACTCCTTCTCCAGCTTGGTCGGCTCGACGTCCAGCTCCCGGAGGCCGGGCAGGTCCGACGTCTTGACCTCATTCAGGCTGAGACGCGTGGCCCAGTCGCGCGTGAACTTGGGGTCCGGGAACTGCTCGCAGAAGTAGCCGATGGCCTGGGCCACGGGCAGCGGCAAGTTGACCAGGCTCGGGGTGCGCTTGGTGATGTCGAACACGTAGTCCGCCAGCTCCTTGTACGTGAACTCCTCGTCCCCGACGAGCTCGAAGGTCTTGCCCTGGATGGTGGGGTCCTGGGTGATGTGGTAGATGGCCTTGGCCACATCGTTCACGAACACGGGCTGGATCACGGCGTCGCCGTTGTTGACCACGGGCACGCCGCCGTAGTTGAGGCGGTTGCCCATCCAGACCAGCAGGCGGTCCTCGGGGCCGAACATGTTGGACGGACGCACGATGTTGGCCTCCGGGAAGGCCTTGCGCACGGCGACCTCGCCGCGGAACTTGGAGGCGGCCCACTCGGAGGGCGAGTTGGGCTCGGCCAGCAGCGACGACACGTGCACCATGCGGGGCACGCCGGCCTCCTTGGCCACCTCGGCGATGGTGCGGGCCACGTCCACGTGCACGTCGTCGTACGTGTAGTTGATCCACCACGGCAGCAGGTGCTTGGTCTGGTAGTGCTTGCCGATGAGGTTCACGACGATGTCGGCCCCCTCGACGGCCTCCAAGATGGAGTCGCGGTCGCGCGGGTGGAACGGCTGCTGCGCCACGTTGCCCAGGTCGGCCGACACGCGCAGGTGCGACACCTCGCTGTCGTCTCCGCGGTACGGCAGCACGTACGCGTTTCCGTTGGTGCCTGCGGGCAAGCGCACGAGTTAGCACAGACACAGATCGGGACGCGGCGGCTGGACCGCCGGGACGGGGAGAGCGGCCCGCACACAGACGCACCCAAGTGCGCGCACACGTAGCGCCCCAGGAACCCCGTGGAGCCGAAGACCGCGGCCGTGATGCCGTTGCCGTTCACGCGCCCCACGGGGTGGCGCAGCGCCGCCTTGGCCACAGGAGCGAGCGCCGACATGTTACTCCGCTGGACTCTTGAGATAAGCGAGCGGCCCCCGGCCGCCCAAATTTCTGCGGCTGCGAAGGAGCGACCTTCGCGCGACATTCACTCGGTCGATGATGTGGCCCACACCACTACCAGCCGCGCCCTTTTCTTAGCCCAGTCATCACTTTATCCGGGCAGCTCAGGTCTGGACCAGGTCCGGACGACGTCACTCCCGCCCCGCCCCCGCCAGAGGCTGCAGGACCCGACCGACAGCATGAAGCTCGTGGGCAAGAAGGAGCAGGCGTACGCGTCGCTGGACATGGAGTCGCCCCACATGTTGCCCATGCGGCGCAGCAACTCCAACCTGTCCAACGTGCAGCTGTCCCCGTCGGCGGCCTCCACCGTCTCCATCAGCTCGGAGCGCAGCCGCACCTTCGGCGGCCAGGGCCGCCACGGCGACGACGGCATCCGCCCATTCTACAGCGGCGTGGCCAACGACATCTTAGCGGCGCTCGACGGACCCGTGCGACAGCTGGCGTTTGAGACCAAGGGCGCGCTGCTGGCGACGGGGTACGCGAGCGCGCTGCTGTGGCGCGTCTGAGCTGGGCTGGACTCACCGTCGTGACTCTTGATGCAGACTGGCGGCTGCATGCTACTTGCTGGCTTGGTTCCAAGCCGTGCTGATCCCGTTCTTCCTGGCCATTTTCCTCATGTCAGTCGTGCGCGATGCTTCAATGTCGTGCTTGTCTGGACATCCTCTAACGTGACTGGACTGCGTCTCGGAACTGTCTAGGTATCTTGTAGACCCGTTGGTTGAAGTGATCGACGTGTCCCCCAAGTACTTCCTTTGCGTATGCACGTCCCGTGGACGCCACGCCCGCCGGAAGTCACGCGGATGCTCTCGTGCATTCGCGTCGCTAGTTGCTGTAAGCTTGGTGTGCGTATTCTTCGGACTGCTAGGCTACATCACAGTGCTTTCGGTTCATGCGCTAGATGCTGGCGCTTATCAGACAGGATACAATCACCTCGTTGCGGGTGTGGAACACTTGCTCGAACAGATCGGACTGCCTGTGAACATTACGACGACGCTCCATGACAACGTTGATAAACTGGCACGCATCGTGGTTACGGAGACAATGGACTTGCTATCCGTTATGTTCGTGACGTTGATCTACCTCACGTATTTCCTGTGCACTCGCACTCGTGCAAGTGATGCCGGTGGCGTCTGGTCCAAGATTGACCACGATATTCAGCGCTTCGTGACCCTGAAGTGCTTCCTCTCGCTTTTCGTGGCTTTGTTGGTTACGATCGTGTATGTTTCACTGAACGTGGGGCTGGCCATTGTGTGGGGAATGCTAACGTTTATCTTGAATTGGATCCCCAATGTCGGAGCCATGATCGCTTCGGTTGCCCCAATTTGCATCATTGCTATTACGCCGTCCGACCTGATGAATCCAATGGAGAAGTTCTTGGCGGTGGTTCTTCCAATGTGCTTTCACATGTTTGTGGGCAACTTCGTAGAGCCCAAGGTATTTGGCCGCAAGCTCGAGATCGATCCGGTGATCGTGATCTTGTCACTATCGGCGTGGGGGCTTTTATGGGGCGTTGTTGGCATGATGCTGTCCGTACCGCTTACTGCCGCGGCCAAGATTATGCTTAGTCACCTGAAGCTTTGGCCAGAGTTCGTGGCCTTGGTAGAAGGGACGTACTTCACACGGTTTGGCAACAAGGCCGCCGGCTATAAGAAGGAGGAAGACGACAAGGCGGATTTTGAAACAATGGAGGTTCGGACCGAGAGTGAAAATGATCGAGCTAAGGGCGGCCACATGCGGGCATAAAGTGAAATTTCTGAACAGATATTCTACTGTTGCTTGCAGCTCAATGACCATCGACTCTATTATACTTCACTTGAATTACCTTATGTCTGCTGAATCCGGTAGTGCCAAAAAAATACTAAGCGCTAGAATAAGTACCAACATCGGGGTTGGTCGCGTGGACGCAGAGGGGTCGTGCAAACACTTACACCTGGATGCTGCCTCCTCTTCGCTGTACTCCTCTCTGCAGAGCTGCTCGTCTACAATTTCGACTGGGTAATCCTCGTAATTGGGGGGCTTGGCAGCCCGGTTATCGTTGAGAAACATCAGCACGCCATCACAGGTATGTCGTGTAGCATTGCATGGTACGTCGTTGAAGCCTGGCGGTGTGTCGGCTTCTCCACATGCTGAGTCAGAGCAGTACCATGTTGCCGTCGAGTTTTCTTGGCAAATGTGCTGCTGATCTTGACAGCCAGTCCACACCTTGTGGGGAACTACGGGTGAGTTGGGCGAGCAGATCGTTTCTCGAGAGTCAGGCAGCAGTAGCCCACAGTCCGAGAAAAGCTTCGGTGCCATGTTTATCGCAACACTGGCGCAGATCTTCACTGTTTTAGTGTGGGCACTGAAGAAGTGCGTATCCAGCGGCGTTGTAAAGTGCGTAGGCTCTTCAGGGTCGCACCCGTAGCAGAACGCAAAAGACAGATAGCGTTTGGCCGCATTCTGGAACTTTTCGCACGCCGGACCGGCCTCAATCAGAGCTAGGAACTTGCCGTTCATGTCCGCATCATGGGCTGGGAGGCAACAGCTTTTCGAATTGTACCAGTTGCAGAATACTAAGGGCTGGGCATTCTGTTCACCAACGGCATCAGGGCAAAGCATTACCGTTAGACACCTACAGTAATGAGAATCGTCATGTGCTACAGTTAGTTAGTATCCACTTGCCTTCCTGGGCGGGTCTTGAAGGCACTCGCACGCACCGTCTTGAGCGGACACGAGCGTCACCAGCAGCACGACGCATAGGCACAGCACGGCAACTACAGCCTGTGTTCCGCACATTTCCTAGAGGACCATGCGACCATTTTTACCGTGCCCACCAGAGGCACCGACGGTTGCAGCCCGCAACCGCCGCCAACGTCAGGGCGGTTTAAAACCTGCCTCCGCTTATCAATTGAATATCACCCTGGCACATCGCGACCACCAATGCACAGCATGCAATGGCATTGCATTACAGTGCAATTTGCAACACACGGCCCGCCCAGATTCTCATTATCCAGAGTCCTACTACTACATTACATGTACACAGTACATAGTAGTAATCCGTAGAACTTGGTACGCCCCGTCATCAACAGTAAAAGCATCATACATACCTACTGTATGTCCGACATAGTATGTCGCATTGCGTCAAAATGTACGGAAACGAGGAATACCATAATTCAGTTGAAGCAAAGGTACCGACGAAGCTCTGCACACCTTCTGTCCTTTTACGGCGGAGCCTTTTAGCTGGCTGCGGGAAGGTAGGATAACGTTAGTACAGGCCTAATCTGAGCAACTTGGTTGCCTTCCATGAGCGCTTCTGCAAGCAAACCTGAACTGCAACACAATGATCGTCTTTTCGTATGCACTTAAAGCTCAACTTTCGTTTGACCACCAACGCCTACTACTGAGGTTTGGTTTTCAGAGAAAACAACGTGTTACTTTGCATTTCATGTAAAACGAGGCTATTAATAACACACAGAATTAACGCGATTTCTTGGCATCGCAACGAGCAGCCACAACATTGAGTCCTACCAATTCTGATCAGTGGGGAGCGCGCAACTGTTTTACCGCGAAGAACACGACAGCAACGCCTGAGCTATTTCGAACCTTAGCATCAACTACTGTCGCAGAGAGGGGTACTGGATCATGGTAACCCCTCTCGGAAAAATCATGTCTTTTTTGCGCCAATCGCGGGGCAGCGCCGCCCTCTTCCGGAGTCAACTGCACCATTCCTCAACGCACTCGCGTCCTCCTCCACCGTCTCTGGCCCGATGAGCAACCTCGCCTCCGACGACTACTACGAGAACCTGGGCGTGGCGCGTACCGCCACGGCGCAGGAGATTAAGACAGCGTATGTGCACCCGCCGCGTCCGGGGCCTCTCGGAGCAAACGGAAGAAGGCTAACGCTTGTGCTCGTAACTGTCCCGTGCTAACTATCGCCGCGCTGCAGCTACCGCAAGCTCGCCATCACGTACCACCCGGACAAGAACCTGGGGGACAAGCTCACGGCCGAAGCCAACTTCAAGATCGTGGGCGAAGCCTACAACGTGCTGTCGAACGATGACACGCGCAAGATCTGTACGCCCGACTCTCTGCCGATGCACAGGATGTGGCCGCGCGTAGCTGACTGCGTTGCTTGCTTGCTTTCTTGCGTGGGTGTGTGTGCGGGTTTGCTGTCTCTGCAGATGACATCTACGGCAAGGAGGGACTGGAGGATGGCGCGCAGCCGATGACTAAGGAGCGCGCCATGGAGATCTTCGAGGAGTTCTTCCGCTTCGGAGAGGCGATGGACCCGGACGCCCCCGACCGTTCCAAGGGTCTCAAGCGCGCTGCGGGCGGTGCCGTATACGCGCCTGCAAAGGGCCTTCTCTACGGCGGCAAGTCCATCGTGGGCGGCGTGATCATGGGATCTGCCGCTATCGTGGCTGGAACTGGCGCCATGGTAGTCAACATGGCCTCGGGCATTAAAGAGATGGGAGAGGCTGGCGTTAATGCTGCCCGTAAGCGCAAAGACAGCAAGCAGGCTAGCGACAGCGAAACCGAGGTGCCTGTTGCTGCGATCGTTGATGGACCTGCTGATACTGAAGCGAAGTGTGAAAAGGCGGCAATCGTGGTCGCCAACGAGAAGCCAACTCCTACTTTCATGGGAGGATTGAAGAAGGCGACCATTGGTGCTGTTGCAGCCCCCGTTGCGGTAAGTTTATCTGATCCCACTCTAAAAGTGACTGATCACGCTATTAACCAGCAAATTTTGTGATCTTTAAAGGCAATCGTGACGGGTGGCGGCGTGCTACTGGCGAGTGGAGTTGCCGCCGGTGGCTACGTGGTCGGGGGCTTTGCTGGCGCTGCGACGAATGTGGCAAGCGGCGTTCGTGAAGTGAAGGCAGCGAACAAAATGGAGAAGAAGCGTCGTGCTTCCAGCGCTGCTAGTACCCGTGATTCATCGACGTCGTCGAAGAGCTCACCGGCTTCGGCTGAACCTTCAGTAAAAGCCGTTCCGGTACCAGATGCAGTGCCAGCACCAGCAGCTCAGACGGCGTAGAGAACAGGTGACATGCACGACGCGGTTGTTGTGTGGAGTTAGAGAGCGATAATACATAGTAAAACCTGATACTTCTTCACGTTTGAATGATCTATTTATCCGTGGAAGTGAACATATCACTATTTGGTTTTCAGATCTAAGCACGAACCAAGCCCGGCCCTCCAATAGAGCTGGCGAAACACTCAAACCCCTTTGATTCTAGTTGGGTAATAAGCTTCGCCAAATCGTTTGAATGATCTATTTATCCGTGGAAGTGAACATATCACTATTTGGTTTTCAGATCTAAGCACGAACCAAGCCCGGCCCTCCAATAGAGCTGGCGAAACACTCAAACCCCTTTGATTCTAGTTGGGTAATAAGCTTCGCCAAATCGTTTGAATGATCTATTTATCCGTGGAAGTGAACATATCACTATTTGGTTTTCAGATCTAAGCACGAACCAAGCCCGGCCCTCCAATAGAGCTGGCGAAACACTCAAACCCCTTTGATTCTAGTTGGGTAATAAGCTTCGCCAAATCGTTTGAATGATCTATTTATCCGTGGAAGTGAACATATCACTATTTGGTTTTCAGATCTAAGCACGAACCAAGCCCGGCCCTCCAATAGAGCTGGCGAAACACTCAAACCCCTTTGATTCTAGTTGGGTAATAAGCTTCGCCAAATCGTTTGAATGATCTATTTATCCGTGGAAGTGAACATATCACTATTTGGTTTTCAGATCTAAGCACGAACCAAGCCCGGCCCTCCAATAGAGCTGGCGAAACACTCAAACCCCTTTGATTCTAGTTGGGTAATAAGCTTCGCCAAATCGTTTGAATGATCTATTTATCCGTGGAAGTGAACATATCACTATTTGGTTTTCAGATCTAAGCACGAACCAAGCCCGGCCCTCCAATAGAGCTGGCGAAACACTCAAACCCCTTTGATTCTAGTTGGGTAATAAGCTTCGCCAAATCGTTTGAATGATCTATTTATCCGTGGAAGTGAACATATCACTATTTGGTTTTCAGATCTAAGCACGAACCAAGCCCGGCCCTCCAATAGAGCTGGCGAAACACTCAAACCCCTTTGATTCTAGTTG
>BSXT01004098.1:0-20722 GCA_030267785.1 Phytophthora fragariaefolia
GCTCGACACCAATGGTGAGACGCTTCATTTGTTCCTGCGATCGACCGCGAATGATCTGGTCGGCGATGGCGCGCAAATCCAGCAAGTCCAGACATTCCTCGACGGACGCCAGCTTGGCGCGCTCTGATACACTGCTGTCTTGGCGTAAGAAGGCGCTGAACGTGAGCGCTTCTCGGATGGTGGCTCCTTCCGAGTGAATGTCCTGTTGCTCGCAGTAGCCTGTGCACCGACGTATGGCCAGCTCGGTCGCGGGGTAGCCGTTGAGCAGTATCTCGCCACGGATGGTTCCTCCTGTTTTTCGTCCGGCGATGACGTCCATGAGTGTGGTTTTACCAGCGCCTGACGATCCCATGAGCGCCGTCATGGTACCTGGCAGAGCATATCCGCTGATCCCCTTGAGGAGATCAATCGTCTCGTGTTTGCTTCCCGGTTTGGGGACGGAATACCAGAGGTCTTTGAACGCCAAGCTGACGGGAACGAACGTGTTGTCCTCTACCTCGCGTAATGTTAGAACTACAACATCGCCGGACCTTTCTCCCGGTGAGAATACGTCCGATGCAGCTCGTGGGGTCGTGGCTAATGCATAGTTTCCTTCACTGTCGTGGATTTTGGCACCATCCTCATCAACATTGGCCTTTTCGACAATACTCGTAACCACTGCTACCGCCGCGACAGCAGCATCGTATCGTTTGTTTTCGAGCACGTAGCTGCCAAAAGCCATAAAGAAGACGTAGGCAAAAACCAGGAACACTACTCCATTCCATACCCATGCCTTATCCGATGGTACATCATATTGAGCAAGCGAGTACTCTCCCATTGTCATGTTGAAATGGGAGCAGTAGTCCTCCCCATTGTACACGCAAACGTCGAAGATCGGCGAGCGGTATTGATTCACAGCCACCGAGCGCAGACACCAAGCGATAGGATTGATCCAGTAAACCCAGACGAGAAAGTCGGGAATTCGTCCCATGGGCACGACGAAGCCGGCGAAGACAATGAAAAAAACGATAGAGAATGTGGACATGGGCTTGGCGATATTGAAGTTAGGTGACATTGCTGTCACGCAGAAAAACCACGCGCAGAAAACCATGTTGGTCAAGATCATGACGAGCATAAAAAACAAGAAATAGTTCGCCTCTGCGATAAAGCCACACATCCAGTAGACCAAGGATCCGAAGACAATGCACTCTCCCATGGCCGTAGGAATTAGCGCGATGGAGCATCCGATCGCAAACGATGCTGTGCGGTAAAAGTTGGCACGCCGCTGCTTGTAGTAAATCTCGCGAGCTGCAATGAACGAAGGAATCTGCGATGCCTGCCCTAACTGCAGGAACATGGTAGCTTGAAACAGCACACCCAGCGATACTTGCACATTGGTTGGGTCGACTTGATAAAAGGTGGTAGCATATACCAGACCCATGAAAACCACCATAAACGCGCGCACCCGGATGAAAGCAGTGTTGCGAAGAGCGATGGTAGTCTGACGGCGGGTTAATGTACATGCACTTGCCCAAAAGGTTTGCCTGAATTCAGGCATTTCGTCAATGTGCTCCTTTGCGTCTTTCGCGCGTTCAAGGCTCAAGGGGGCTTCCAGAGCGCGCATTGTTTCGTGGTGAATATGAGATTGATGGAAAAGCTCTGCGAATTCAATCGCCAGACGCGGGGGCAGACACTGCAGCGATGGATGATTCCTTGCTTTCACAATTTGGTACTGGTACTGCTCGTCTGTACCGAGATCCAACAAGTAGTCGGCGATGTCGCGATCAAGAGGACATATGAAACCTAGATTGTCAAAGTATGGTAGGACCTGCTCACGAGGCCCGTGATACATCACTTCACCGTCGTTCAGCAGCATGATGTTGTCGAAAAGCTCGAACACCTCGGGGGCCGGCTGCAATAGAGCAATCACCACCGTCTTGTGCAGCTTCTTGGCGATGTCTCGCTGCGTGCAGACAATGTCGAACGTCGCCGCGCTATCCAAGCCTGTGCTGATCTCGTCCATGAAGGTCGCATACTTCATGCCGAACTCCATCTCACCCGTGGTGACTCGACGCCGCTCACCACCGGACACACCGCGATGAAGGTCATCCCCGAGGACAGTATCTTTGCAGTGCCGAAGACCAAATTGCTCCGTGACCACTGCTGGATAGTGTTCATTTATCGCTCTGACTGCTTGTTGTGCGGCTGTGTTTTCTTGAACAGTACCTCGTGTAAGAAGCCCCTCGCTGCCTCTGAACACAAGCTCCTCAGGGCAACACGCGTGCGCAAACTCGAGAGTTTCTCTCGCTGAATACGCGGCGAAGTGCCTGTCGCGTTGTGGCACATAGGCTGCTAGTTGTGGGAGTCGATTCAAGAGGTCGAACTGCGAGCGTCCATTGTACGTGATGTCGCCCTCCACGCTGATGTTTTTCTCCATGGGGAACTGTCCGCTGAGGAGTCTGAGCAGCGACGACTTGCCCGATCCCGGCTGCCCGAGCAACAGCGTGATCGTGCCAGGCTCAAAGACCGCGCTCACGCGATTGAGTATATGCCTCTTGGTCACGTTCCTGTTGGCCGTGAACTTCTGCACTACGTGCTTGACACTGTTGTAGATGGTGGGTAGTTCAGACTTGACATCCGCAGACCGCTGCACCACGGATACCTCGGCAATCAGAGAGACCTCCTTGCACCGCACTTCCATCTGCGGGAGACTACGTCCCATTGACGGTTCGATCGTCTTGGCGACAAAGCTGTGGAATGCAGAGGACCCCTGGGCCATGAGCGCTTGACCGGAGTCCAGTCCAAGCTTGGGCACATCATTTGTCGCGTTGGTGCACTCAGTCATGACTGCCGTAGACCCCAAAAGGGCAAACACCCTCCAGTTCTGTAGCTCGAAAAGATGAGCCCAGTTTGTCTTGTCCGCAGCGAATTCGATTGTGTGCCTTGATCCGTGAGAGTCGCTAGCAAATTAAAAAGCGCGTGCAGAGCTCGAGCAAACACGCTAATAGCAATCGGTGGCGTTGACTGGTGATGCCCGGCGCGGCGTGTCATATGCCGCGCGTTTTACACTATGCGACCAAGGATCCCATAGAGAATGATCTCGTGGTCGACAACTGCCAGCAAGGAACCGAACGCGTTAGCGGCTCTGGTGTTGTTATTGCACGGCAAACGGCAGTCGAGATCCGATTGCCCTGTACTTGACAAGACAGGTATCCCCACCCCACACGTCCGTACAGACTAGGCTGTCAAACAGCAACCTCAGCTTCGACCAAGCACCACTTGCCCGTGACAAAGATGAGCGGAGCCATGCAAAACGGTCTAGCCGTTGCAGACTACTGTGAACCCCTGCTGACAGCTATGAGCGGTGGTGGCGAACAGCTCGAGCGGTGCAGGTCACTGACCTAGGTCAGACCGTTGGAGTTTAATGGCACACTTTCGCTTCACCATCCCGAAAGCGTTGGCATCAGAAAAGTGCAGCCTCGACCCGTGATTGCTGTCACAGCAATGCTGTGCCGTTGTCGGCACACAACGGTCGACGGCGGCGGGACAATGGTGCTTTGGCCTGCTACATCTCATACATTCTGTATTTGGGACGCGATGGTTTTCATCTTCACCGGTGACCCACCCGATCGCTAATAATGCGAGAGCAGCGCAGCACACACGTGAGCAAGCAATGCTCAAAGCTAGCCACACGAAAGAGGATGCTGGCTACTTCGAAGTATGAAGTATGAGACGGCGCAGGCACAAAGAGGCCAACTTGCCCACCGAAAGACGAAAACACGAATCTATTACTACTACATGTGTACGGCGCTGCCGCCGAGACCTACGCATTGCCCCCACACCCTTAGAATCGGTACTCCGGGTACGGACCGAAGGAGCGACCAGGGTGGTGATACCCGACCAAAGCCTCGTACACGAAGGCACCGGCAGCTCCACCGAGGATCGGGGCCACGAGCGGGATCCAGAAGTAGTAGTGGTTCAACGTGAACACACGGGAACCCCAGCCAGCAGTTAGCATGAAGAGGCGAGGACCCAGGTCGCGGGCGCCGTTGGCAGCAAGCCCCGTGTTCATTGCGAAACCCATTGCGATGGCGCTCACTAGCACACCGATGGCCGGCGGAACTGCGTGACGCCCGATCGGACGGTTGTGCTGGTCCAACAGCGCTAGGATGCCCAGTATAAGCACAGCTGCCGCCAGGAACTCGGTGAAGAAACACGTGAAGTTGTCCACGTTTTCATGTGGGAACGTCGCGAAGACCGTGTGAGTAGTGGTGCGGTCGGGGTCTACCTCGTTGAACAGCGGGCGATACAGGATGTAGACGACCACGGCTGAAGCGTAGGCAGCTATGGTTTGCACGAGGATGTAGAACGGCACCTTCTTCCACGGTAGCATCTTGAGCAGAGCGAGCGTTACGCTCACCGTCGGGTTCAGGTGGGCGCCAGACACACCACCTCCGATCGAGATACCGAGGAAGTAGGCAAAGCCCCACGCCAGGGCGATGGTCACGAAGCTTCCGGCATTACCTCCACTTAGAGTGACTTGGGCCATGCAGGACAGCCCGAAGAGCATGCAGATGAACGTAGCGAGGAACTCGGCCATCAACTCCTTGGCGAATTGGCTCTTGACTTGGTACGGAACGTTGGCCACTTCTTCAAGAAGGACGTGAGTGCCCGTAGTGACCGAGTGACCATCGTGAGCTTCCAGGTCGACGTATCCGAGTTCGTGCTTCTCGTTGAAGGCCTCTGAAGGCATCGTGCAGTCGAATCGAGGAGCGAAGAAGAGAGAAGCTTGACTTGTACCGAGGACTTTGACAACTGAGCTCTTGCGCTCTGCTGGGGAGCGAAACGCGCCGAAGTCCGCGGCATTGGTATGCAGCGTGCCGACCGGTGAGCAAGGGCGGCGCAAGACTGAATCGCTGGCCAAGACGCAAGCTGAAGACTGTCTATCCACACCACGCGCACCAAGCAGACGTCGAAGTTGGCATTTATGCAAGCCCGCGGACAAAGCGAAGGCGTTAGCGTAGCAGCCGACCAACAAGATCGCTGTGCTTTGATGGATGCATCCGACTACACGTGGAGCAAGCATGTCGAAGTCGCAACCGTACATTGGCGGCAGGGCTAAAAAAGCCGCAAGCGCTGCCACCAAGACCACAAGCATGCCAAATCACCTCCCGTTGAGCATTCGCGTTCGGACGCTTTGCAAATCAAATGGAAATGTGAAAAATGCTGCTGTGTCGCTGGGTAGTTTTGAGGGACAGTTTGCTCGTGGATCGGCGGCAATTGCTGCGTGTCTTGGTGCCGGGGTATCGAGTAGGCGCGGATGTGTCACGATTTAGCATATTCGAGTGCCTAGTCGGCACAACCGACCCAGCAGCAATCTGGCGATAGTGCTAATTTAGCAGCACAGATACAGTATTAGCAAAGCGAAGTCCGGTTTTTCGTTTTTTGGGACAGCTCTGATGATGAAGCGTCCATCGCCACCAATTCTCCTCTTCTGTATTAATAAAAGAGACGAGACGAACTCGATTGGTGCAGGATCGGATCGGCCTGATAACCATCACCACATCGTTCGAGATAAAAACACAGGGTGCCCAGGTGAAGGCAACGTCTATATTTTGTGCTTGGAACTGTGTAACGAGCAGCAAACACGCAGTGAAGCGCAATG
Organism: Phytophthora fragariaefolia; assembly: GCA_030267785.1. Lineage (NCBI taxonomy): Eukaryota > Oomycota > Peronosporomycetes > Peronosporales > Peronosporaceae > Phytophthora > Phytophthora fragariaefolia. Next base: position 5,645 of record BSXT01004098.1, read on the forward strand.
TTCGACCATGTATAATACGAACCGTGCATTGCAGGTCATGCACATGGGCACTGGTCTATCGGTTTACTTCTTCGGCGTTTTAGCAGGGCCGTCCGCGTCGGGCATCAACTCTTTGCCCACCTTCTGTAGCTCCGCGACCGTATCCTGACGAGCACCAACGCAGGAATAACGGATAATCGTGAGCGTGATGCGGCTGCATCACTTGCGAAAAGCATCTTACCATATTCTTCTCCAGCATATGGATAAGGACGCGCTGGTGGTGCTTCTCTAGATCCACGTAGAACACTTTCTTGATCGAAACCATTGTGAACACGAGGATCGGGAAGTACTGGTGGGCGCACAGCAAATACTCGCGTGGTGTTGTGAACGGCGAGATCTCCTTGATCACAGGGTCGTAGCGAGTCAGTCGCACGGTGAGTTCAATGGCAAGGATCTGTTACCATACAACGCCGTAAAAGAATAAGGCTACGACCTTCCACGTAGGTATGCAACGCGGGACTACTACATCCACGTACAGCAATAAGCCCCACGAACGACAGTTTGCTCGCCCCTTGGGCCGCCTTGGGCGTCGTGACAGCGTAACTAGAAAAGTAGCAGCGGTTCACCACAAACCAGTGAGCTCACCACATCTCTCATACCGACAACCAGCACGCTTTCCACGTACATGATGGCAACCCAAAGCACGTAGAACAGCCCGACGTTGACCAGCGTTTCATACAGCGTCATCTCCTCCTGGCCAGGCCCCCAAAAGTCGTACAGGAAGCGCGACTTGTCGTTGTAGATGTTCTGTCGCGCAGCAGCACCCTGTCAGACGCAACTCAAGGCCCACCAGACAAAAAACGCCGCCGCCACTGTACGTCGTAGGCCTCGTCGACCGTCTGCCAGGCCTCGGCCGACATGTGGCCGGCCTGGTAGTGCTTCCGGAAGAAGGCGTACTTCTGTGACCACTGGTAGCGGGACTCGGTGCGGCTCATCTGGCAGTCGAGACACTCGTCAGCGTGTGCACAGCCCCCCCCCCCGTACCTCCCAGCTCTGCGTCCTACCGCCAGCTTGGCGTACACGTTCTTCTCCTCGGGCCAGCTCCACTGCAACCAATGTCTGTGAGCGCACCAACTTTTGTCAAACAGCACTGCGGGTGCCGTACCGTGGGTGCCAGAACGGCGAGCACAGGCACCGCCAGCGACACGACGTACACGTGCAGCGGCGTCGTGCTCTTGCCGCGCCACAGCAGCAGGCGCGAGGCCAGCGCCGACAGCGGCGCCACCACCAGCAGCGCGTAGGCCGCGGCGTGCGAGTCGCGCAGCGCGTCCGGGTACAGGCGGAAGAGCTCGGGCAGAGGCGTCGCAGTCGCCATGACAAGGGATAAGTGCTGCGATGGGGGTTTGACGACGCGAACTTAACGCCATACGCGCACTTTTGGCTCGCACGTTCGAAGCGGGTGGCTTTCATTCCGTCGTCTTCTGGGCGTGCGTTACGTCGTAGGCGGACTTAAGGAAGGGAGGCGTAAGTTCGCACGAAGGAAGGGAGGGCCCATTGCGAGAAGAGCGAGACGACGATGGCCGAGCCCAAGCAGCGCAGCGTGACGGGCGTGTTCTTCTACGTGCCCAACCTCATCGGCTACGCGCGCGTGCTGCTGTCGCTCTACAGCCTGGCGGTGGCGCTGACGGACTATAAGGCCAGCGTGCTGTGCTACGCGCTGAGCTTCACGTGCGACTACTTCGACGGCTTCTTCGCGCGGCTGTGCGACCAGTGTACGCGCGTGCTGTGGCCCCCCTGTCCCGGTAGAACGGTCCCCTTCTTGACGCGGACGCTGACGCTGCTGCGTGCTGGCTGCAGGCTCAACGTTCGGCGCCGTGCTGGACATGGTCACGGACCGCTGCTCCACCGCGGGGCTGCTCGTGGTGCTGTCGCACCTGTACCCGCAGTACATGGTGGTCTTCCTCTACCTGCTGATCCTCGACTTCTCGAGCCACTGGTACCACATGTACTCGTCGCGCGGCCACCACAAGCTCGTGCCGGCCGAGCGCAACTTCCTGCTGCGCTTCTACTACGGCTGCTACCCGTTCTTCGGCTTCTGCTGCGTCGGCGCCGAGCTCTTCTACATCCTGCTCTACGTGCTGTACTTCGACCCGGCGCTGCTGATCCCGTACATCAACGTGCCCGTCATGCAGGTGCGGCTGCGTGCTGCTTGTTGCTGTGCCGTTTCGTCCGTCGTAGCTGCTGACTCACCGCTGTGAATGTCTTGCGTGTCACCTGCGTAGCTCTGCTACTACGTGTGCCTGCCCGCCTGCGCGTGCAAGAACGTCATCAACGTGGCGCAGCTGTGCAGCGCAGCGCACTCCGTCGCCGTCGAGGACGTGGCGCTCGCCAACAAGACCAAGTAGGAACCCGGCCCCAAGCCAAGCCTCGGCTTTAGCCAGTAGAGGCGCAAGCAGCGCGGCGAGCGCTTGCGCACGAATAGCCCCGAGCATCCCGAGAGCAATACGAGGCAGAGATGCAAAACAAAAACAACAACAGCTCGTGGTATTTCTCTGCAGCGCCGTCGTGGCATTAGGACGCCTCCTGCTGCTCTGCTCCAGCTTCGCGCGGGTACAGGATGTCGTAGTGTCCGGGCCGATACAGCAGCGTGATGGTCACACTCTCCTCCTGCGTCGTCGGTCCCGACGGCGAGCAGACGTAGCTCTGCAGGTCCTGTCCGGGTCCGGCGCTGCCGTCCAGGTACTCGATCTTGACGCCCACCTGCAGCGCCTCCGTGAGCGCCGCGATCTGCGGCTGGTCGCACTCCTTGCCCATGGGCTCCACCTGCAGCTCACAAAGCAGCTCCATCAGCGTCCTCCCCACCACGCAGCCCTCTCGCGCGCTCGCTCACCTCCGCGGCGCAGAACTGCGCCACCGTCTGCCCCGGGTAGAGCCCGTCAATAAAGGGCTGGAACGTCTCGGCGTGCTGCTTCATGTACCCGGCCGTGAGCAGCCGCATGTACCAGACGAGGTACTCGGACTCGCCGCCCTCGGTCTGGAAGTCCTGCACCAGCTCGGCGTGCGAGCGCGTCTCCATGGCCGCCAGGTAGTCCACGAACGTCTCCCAGAAGGCGTCGATGGCCACGTCGCTGTAGCCCGCGGCCACGAGCTCGCGCTTGCTGCGCTGGATCGTGCGCTGGATGCGCGCGCGCAGCGCGAGGCCCGCGCCGGGCAGCAGCCGCTCGCACAGCGCGAACACGAAGCCGCGGAAGAAGCAGTTGCCGTCCCCGCGCACGCGCCGCAGCGCCTCGTAGCGCGCGTTCAGCACCTCGATGCCCCGCATGAAGTTGGCGTTGGCGTTGCCCACGTACTCGGCCTTGAGGCACAGCGGCGACATGCGGTCCGACAGCAGCGGCCCCAGGGGCCAGTCCGGTGGCGCATCATCGTCCGGCGCGCTCATGGAGGCGTGCGTGCTACCTGCCCGCGGGTTGCGAATTTTGGGATGCGCTGCGTGGTTTTTCGCGGAAGATCACGTCCGACGGGAAGTATGTTTGTGTGATTTTACGGACGAGGCGACGGTGCTTTGTGGGGTTACTGCTGTGGTTTTTTATGGAATGGAAGGGGGGGGGACTTCAACTACTAGTAATAGGCAGCGAGCGATACCGGTAGTGGAGGCAGTCGAGCTAGCTGGTGTTGGATGTAAGCCAGTCAACATCGTGTGGAGAAGTGTCTTCTTGCTCGAGAATGGCGTAGCCAATCTGCTGTGTCGAGGGGTAACGAGGGTTGTCGTCGCCAACGTTATAAAGGTGGGTCCGGCGTTGGGTCTCGGCGCGATGCTGCCATGCCTGGCAACTAAAGTCACTCCAGAGCAGCGGATCGCTTACAAGTTCCGGTTGAGCGGACTCGACCAGCTCATCGAAGCTGGCGAGCGGACAGCTCAGGGCTTTTAGGAGGCGAGTCACACGAGACACAATTGCTTTGGGTCGCTCATCGGTTGTCACAGTTTGTGTCTCGAGCAGCTTTCGGTTGAACGCAGGAAAATAGCTGTCCAACAGACTGTGGATGTTCATCAGACACATGCCCATGAGTTCGCAGTCGATTACAGTTTTGGGCTCGCTTGGGTCGTATGCACTCGTAATCGTTGGCGACCAGCATATCGTTTCCAAAATCAGTTCATATTTTTGCTGGCTCGCGGTTGCTGCCCCAACCGAAGATCTGCCTAGCAGGCTGTCAGTACTACTGCTTCGAGATCCGAAGTCATCGGCTTTGTAGCGGTCTCGCCATTGATCGGTGAATTCTGCAATCCGACAAGCCATGGCGCGCATAATTTTCTCTTGATCGACCGAAAAGCGGGATTCAGCAGCCCATTCCCGCGGAAACAGTAGCGCTGGGCCAAGAAAGTGGTTGAACAAGACGAGATGCACTCCGTCCAGCTCCATTTCATGACTGTCGCTGACGTTATCTGTAGAAAACAGCTTAGCACACCCGCGACAGAGAATTACAATTTCGACAGGAAGCACATCAATGTGCTTGACGAGTCTGTTGAGAAGGGTGTCAAGTCCCGAGTCAAAGTCGATCGAAAAAAAGTGGCTCGTATCACCCTCTGGCATCAGCATTTCCGACATCCACTTCCATCCGATGACTCGGCAGAAGCGAGCAAGGGCCACACTAGCCGTGCTATGCCTCGTCAAGTATTCCTGGCGCTGGAAAATCGGCTCATTTCCTGCCATCTTTGCAACCCCTTCCGAGTATTCGATAGCCAAGAGCTTGAAGACAAATCGTGTCCCCTGCCGTTCACTCTCTAACAAGGGTAGTAGACTTCGCAGAATAAGTGCCTGCCTCAAAATTTCTACTTGTTTCATACTACTGGAACGAACACAGCTCTCCACCAAGCACACACCGAATAGCAGGTCGGGCTGCAAAATCATATCCGCAAGGCTCATCAGCAATATGGAGTACTCATAGTCATTCTGAGCAACTTGTGCCCGAAAGAGGCGTTGTTGCTGCTCAAAAATTTCTCGGCGCTTCTTTCGCGCGCGGCTGCAGCAACAACAGCAAAATCCGAATGAAATACATGAGGCATTAGCCAACACAATCCAGCCTGCTATAAGAAAAAATACCAAGATGTATCGTTCTAACTGCGAATTCACAGCCGAAAATAATTTTCCAGCAGATGATGGTGCACTGTAAACATCACCCGGAAAGATGATCGTGAATGTAGCCGTAGTTTTCGGCGTTGCGGAATCGCTTTCATTTCTCTTGCCAACACGTTTAACCCACAGCTTAAATTCCGCAGTATGTTCAACATGAAGAGAAATGCCAGATAGATCCCGAAATGTAAGTGCTGAGAGAGCACGGCTCAGTGCAGTATTCGTTCCAGTCACCTGGATGTGCGATGGATCGTAGAGCTGTGAAGTGATGTGAAAGCTCAGCTCTGCGTCTCGAGTACTGTTTGAGCTAGTATTCAAGTGGTTTCCAACTGTGCTCCAAACGAGTACGCATGGACGCTCATAAGGACACCATTTCATGACGTCTTCATCAGTAATCACAACGCCAAGCTCAAACTCCGATATGCCATCTGTGGCCTCGACGTTCACTTGATAGAGTTGATCTTCACCGCTACTGTCGGCATCCTTGAATGCTACAGGGACAGGTACGGTATCACCACTCGAAACGTTTGCGGTCAATGCGAACGGAGGTAGCACAACCAGGTCATCTGGCACGTTGACCACCTCCATCTTCACTTTTCGTACCACCGATCCATCGGTGAAAAAGGTCGTGGGTGATTTTTGATGCACCACTGGCTGGTTATTGGTTGTTGGCGTAACGTTAAGAACGCGGTACTCGAAGTAGTCGGTGGAATAGTCTCGTATGAATGAAGCTCTCGGGCCCAGGTTGAAGTAGTCGAGCTTGGGAACGTAGACAATCCGACCAAAAGAATCTGAAATGGCTGTGCCAGTAGTTTTGATGCGGGGTCCGATGCATTCTCGTGATGTGCCTATGGTCATGTTCACTTCAGCTGGTTCGCTTTTGTTGAAATTGTTTAACTGGAAAAGGCTGCCGTGCTGAGGGAGAGCGGTCACTTCAAACCGTGTCCTGGAGTTGAAATATGCTGCTAGCGGGTCCAACATGTGAAGATTCAATACCTGAATAGAGTCCTCATCCAGTCGAATTGTCGTAAGTGAATTATCATCGACAGGTTCAATGACTTCGTTCGCCAAGACGAACTCGACGATACCAACCTCGGAAAAGACATCGGGATCTCCATCGGATAATTCGTACCATAGTTCATCCACCACGAAACCAGCTCCAGTCAGCTTTGAATTGTTCTGCCCCCATCCATGATAAACGTACACCAACTGGGTAGAATACGTTGCTCTGTCGGTACCTGTGCTGTTTCGATAAACTCGAGCAGATTCTAGACCAAGTTCAGTAAAGCTCGCTGTTGTGCAACTTGTGTTGCAATCGAACAACCTCCCAAAACTCGGCATTCTTACAATTTTCAGTAACTGGTAGCTCGAAGCGGTCGTTGTCTCGTTGGTGAAATGAAAACTGGACAGGAACTTGCTATCACTTCTCTCACGATCTGGTGCTGCAACTTTAGGAGCTCCATCACTATCGTCTCCGCCCAGATCCATAGTAACCGGTACACCAACGCTGACAGGGATGTTCATTTTAGAGTTTCGAAGTCGTGGTGCATCGTTTACAGCATCCACAAAAATCTCGATTCTCGCTTCCATGCTCTTGTTCACAACCCTTCCCGCTAAGCTATCGGCAATGCCGAATCTGACGGTAGCGTACGGCTCAAGCCTACGGGAAAACGCGACAGGGTTTGGCAGCGGGAGATTTTCATTGTTTTGGTCAGGTTCAGATCTGAAAAATATGTAGCGCTGACATTCCAGAGGAAGTTCATGGAATGTATTCCTATTCTCTGATTTCACGAGAGTTTGGTTCGGGAATAGCAATAGCTGGCCGAACTCAGGCAACCCACGCAGTTCCAGACGCAAGTCGTTGAAAACTCCATGCAACATCGTCATGTTCAACATAACAAGTGAGTCCTCTGAAATCCGCAAGGTTTGCCGCTTGGATGGGAATGGGTAGGACGGCAGTAGTGTTTGTCTTGTGATAGCGTTGACTTGCTCCTCGGACACTGCACGGCGATAAATTGCAAAATGGAAAAGATCAAATGTCGCGCCACTTGCACTTTGATATAACGCGGTCCTGGAGAATGTATCGCCGCTGTGACTGCTTTGACCAGCCAGTGAGAATAAATCTTCACTCTGATTGCTTGAATACTGAGGTCGGTGGGCTACCACTGAATTTCTCGATTGCTTCTGAACCAAGTGGACCAAGTAGTCAACGATTTGGTCACCATATTGCTCCTTGAAATCCGCAATCTTACTTCGCAGATATGCTAGAGGCATGTCTTCATTCAGCGGAGGAAAAGTAATCCCTAAAATGTGCATTGATAAGGACTTGTCACCAAAAATGCGCATAGCCTTGGGCAAGCGTGGTCCGCTGATATTCGCCAACTTGTGTTTCAGCATTACACGGAGCCGTTCTGTCGCATTCAAACTGCTTGAATTGCTCATGAATTGAAATTCACGAGCTGGCGCCAAATGTTTGCGTTTTCGTGGTGAAGTGACGTTGCGTGGACTATTGCCCAAGTACAATCGGTACCGGCCTTCAATGAGCTTGTTCAGTATCTGCGTGTTGGGTGGATGCTGCTCGTCATGCACCACACAATCTACCCGCTGCATCGTCTCACTGTCCGTGTAGCTCAAGTAAAAGTCGGTTTTCCAGAGACCCCTTTCGCTCGATGGGTCTAGTGTGACTGTGATCTGTACGGCTGGGGTCCGTTCTATCGGCTCAAGCAGCGGTGGTAGTTGGCAGGCAGCCGAAGTGTCCACTGAAAAGAGCCGCTGCTCGTAGCAAGCTTCAATACCTGCGTCACCGCCTTCCTCCAAGACAGGCAGGAAGTAGATGAAGGCCAGCACTTGATGCTCGTTCACATCAACGCGAAACCCAGGATCCACACAGTTGTCGTATTCATTGGCGATGGAGAATAGTGTCATGGTACGGTTAGCTTTCGCACGTCGCCGCAATACCATTTCAAACGTGACACCAGATCCATTTACAGAGCCATTCCTCACAGCCGCCAAGGTGAAAAATTTCTGCGCCGAAACTGTGCTGATAGACGAAAGCTGCACCCGTTTACTGTCGTTGCGTGGGTCCTCAGCTAGATGAACCCCGAGCTGCCAGAACGAAGATTGCGAGTTCAAGCTTGTCACTAGCTCATTGTTGGGCTGAAGGGCGTCAAACGGACAGACACCGCCAGGGACTCGGTTCTTCACGGTGGTGCTATTGCCGATTTCAGGATCGTCAAAGTTGTACAGACACATCGGTTGCCAGTCAGCTCGCTCTCGGAGAAAGTTGGAAATGGCAACATCCTTGTCAGTAGCACCAATGCTGCACGCCGCAGCGAAATGTATCATCAGTATGAGCAGAACTATCATCGGAACCCAGACTGATTTTCCTGAGCGTCAAGCCCGATTTCTTATTTCAAGTCAAACTTACGTCCATCCAGCTAAATCTCGAATTGAAGCCCATAGAGGCAAAATAAGGTAAATGTTACCACAAGTGAAGGCTCTTAATGAATGCAATGCAGATGATAACGAGTGAAATGAAACAGGGAGAGCTAGATATCACACCTAGCGAGCAGTAATCGCTCGTTGGACTCCAACGAGCGGTTGGGCAGTTGCCAACCTTCGCATTTGAAGCCCTGAAAAAGATCCCAAACTGGAGCTGGACCTCGACGAAGAAGTGGTCCCGTATGAGAGCGCGAGAGTACAATTACAATGGTCATGCATACATCTGGGCCCAAACTCTGGATGGATTGCTGTGGTTGGAGACACGACTGCGTGGTTTTGATCTGATTTTGCTGGATAGGAAGAGTTTGAAATAGTAGTTAATGAATACAATGGGTTTCCTGTTGGAAGCGTTTCAGCGGAGGCCCCACGTTCGTCCACAGAACTCTTGATCGCCGCACGATCGTCGAAACTTTCTCGGGCCGCATCGATAACGGCTCGAGTGCTGGCCACGCGCGGGGATTTGACGAAGTGTTTGTGCTTGGGTTTGAAAGGCACCAAGTGTACACAACAGCTCACGCTTGAATGGCCTACGCCGGGCCAGTTTCGCAGAATCCTATTCCTACTTTGTTCACTCACACAAGTCTTACGTTGCAATCCACGCCGAGACGATGCCCCACCTCGAACTCAGTTCTCGCACCGAGATGGCTTCACGCGTAACGACGTAACGACGTCGTCTTCGATGTTGAAGTGCACTTTGGAGTGAACGAGGGGCGACGAGCTCGGCGAAGTTCGCCCGTCCCCAAAAGAACGACACCAGCTCCCTCGGTAGTCTTTGAGAGTAACGCAGAGCCACACATGCTTGATTTTCTACGCGACGGAGGCACCGGAGTCGACTGACCGGAGCAGCGAGCTTGGCCGTTAAATGCATCGATATATTCGGCGACAGCCTTCATGCTCCAGATATAACGGTGCGATCTTCGAACCTGGCCGCGAAATCAGGTCGGCTCCGGGTCAACAACGGCTCATGCGCGGTCTCAGCTCATGACCTAGTTGCCCTTGAGCTCCATTTACTGGGAGGGGCTTGAATTGCCTGTATGCAGCCAAGAATTCCTAGTGCTGCCAACGACGAAGCTAGCATTTCCAGTCGACTCCAGCCAGCCCGAAGTATTGTGCACCGCCACCGTTACTGGGGGGTCCGTTCGTGTACCATCACAGCCATCGTTACTGGCGCTGCTGATTTTTAATGAACAGTCCTGGAAACGAATGGAGCGCCGGGTTCTACTTTCTCGTTTCGGAGCTGGAGCGATGCGATCCTCGTTGCGCTTTTCAAGAACGCTTCTCACTTTCCTTTTTGCCCGCTTGTACCAGGATGGCGCCCAGGCTCGCACTCTCACTCGGCTTTGGTGAGCGCGAAGAAACCCCATCCATTCTCGCCTACGCTGAAGACGCGGGCCAAGACGACTTCGACGACTGGTGCGAGCAACGCAACAGCGCGACGCCCAGGTGGCGAAACTCGTGCCCGGACAAAACGTCAACAACCACCGCGAGTCGATGGAGCTCGCGACTCACATCGCTGTCAACTGGAATTATTGGCGCCAGTACTGCTTTGACCACGCGCGCCAAGCAACTTTGTGTCGGCGAATCAGCCCACCGGGCTGTCAATCAGCTTCGCAAGTCCATGGTGGAGGCTACATCATCTCGGAAGGAGCCACGGCGGACTTCCGTGCCGACCCATCACCGATTCAGCGAGTCTGACATCGAGTGCTTCGCTAGCTTAGGAGACCAGCCCGAGGCTGAAAAAACTGAGGACGAAAAAGTTGTGCGCGGTAAGGAGAGCGAATCGAAATCACGGAGGAGCGCGTTGAAAAACCTCAAACCAACTCGACCATGGTCGCAAGGCTGCACGTCGTAGATACACCGACATGACATGCCAATAAAACGAGAAATGCCAGCGTATCTCTTATGCATCGATTCACTTTCAACAGGAAGTTGCGGTTTCGAGGTTGGATACCGGTAACACTTGTCCGGGATAGCAACTGCGCACAAAAATGACTCAGCTTCACAGAATTAACAGCTAACAGTAGTTGCCGTGAAGAGCCCAGACGCCTCTCTATTTCAACGGCCGGTTCCATGTCATTATTCACAAGTAATCAGCTTCTCCTACAACAACGAAAGCTCTTTATCTCCAGGTTAATCGGGGCCACGTCCCTCCGCCCATCCATTGGTGCCAGCGCCGTCATAATCGAATCGAAGCCATGGCAGACGAAGTGCTGCGCTGCGCGCGCTTCGGCGACGAGGAGCAGCTGCGCGCGCTGCTGCAGTCCGCCTCCGACGCGCAGCGAGATGCTTACGTCAACTTCGCGCAGCCGGAGACGCTCAACACGCCGCTGCACATGGGTGCGTGCCCCCCCCCACCGCTCGAACCGGGGACTGTGACTCGAACTGCTGAGTCGGTGACACTGACTAACTGCGTTGTGTGGCTGCAGCCTGCGCCAACGGCTACGCCGGGTGCGTGCGCGAGCTGCTGGGCAGCGGCGCGCGCCACGTGCCCAACGCCAGCGGGAACCTGCCGCTGCGTACGTGGCTGCGGCCTGCGCCGAATCGGGAGTTGAGGCGCTGGAGCTGACGCTGTTGCTGCAGACTGGGCGGTGCAGAACAAGCACCGCGAGGTGGTGAGGCTGCTGGTGGACGGCGTGCAGGACCTGGACGTGCTGGCGCGCAACAGCTTCGGCCGCGGCTGCGTCACGGAGGCCTTCCAGTGCGAGGACACGGAGATCTGTAGGTGCCGCACGCGCGGCTGCTGGTTGAGCGATCTGCTGATTTTTCTTCTTCTTCTTTTTCGTTCTTCTTCTTCTTCTCGTTCTTCTCGTTCTTGCTGTGCAGTGGCGATGCTGCTGGAGCACAGCTCGGCGTCGGAGGAGCGGCTGGCCGAGGGCACCGGCATGGGCAAAGACGCAGTGAAGGAAGAGGTGGAGGAGGACGACGGCGGCGCCGACGCCAGCGCGCCCAAGATCCTGCAGGAGACCGTGCTGGAGTTCGACTTCGCCCCGGGGCTGCCCACGCTGCGCGCGAGAGAGCTGGCGCTCGAGTGGGGCAAGGACGCGTTCGGCTCGACCGCCGAGGAGGATATCACGGGCGTGTCGATCTGGTCCGCCGCGCTCATTCTGAGCCGCTGGGTGATTGACCACCGCGACGTCTTCGACGGCAAGCAGGTGTGCGAGCTCGGCTCCGGCTGCGGCGTCAGCGGCCTCGCGGTGCACAAGTACACGAACGCCGCGCGCGTCGTGCTGTCCGATCTGTTTGCGCACACGATTCAGAACCTCGAGCACAATGTAGAGCTGAACAAGCAGTCCGCAGACAGGAAGGAGGAAAGGCAGGACGCGCCCGTTCTGGACTGCTGCGGCCGCTGTGGTGCTGTTCAACGGTTCACTCCTGACAACCCGGAGGGCAAGCTCATGACGTGCGGTGGGTGCAGATCTGTCGCCTACTGCTCGCGTGAGTGCCAGAAGAAGGCGTGGAAGAAGCACAAGGTTGACTGCAAGGCCATCCGTGCGCAGCGCGAGCAGGCGGAAGCGTTCAAGGCGAGCAAGGCAAGTGAGGATGGAATTGTACAGGTCGAAGCTATTGACTGGGCTCAGCGCGAGACCTGGCCGATTAGCTGCGACGGTGACAAGTTCGATGTCATCTTTGGCTCGGATCTCGTGTACCACCAGGAGATCGTTCCGGTGCTTGTCAACGTGGTGGACGGTATGCTGGATGCTGAAGGCAGGTTTATGCATGTTGCATCCCAAGCGCGGCACTCGCTTGTAGAATTTAAGGAGGCGATGGAAGCTCGTGGCTTCAGTTGCGATGTCGAGGAGGTTCCCGAAGACTACAAGACGAACCCGCTCGTGGGCAACGACGCCGCGGCCGAGTTGTTCGCTCTTCACTTCAACGAGATGAGCGACGTGTACTGCATCTACACCTTCACCCGCACAAGCCAGCCTTAGATTATCTGGCATCTGTCTAATGGATCCATAAACGTTTGTACCTCAATTCCACTGTCGTTGCATTTATACCAAAACGTCAGGAGTATCAGAACCTTCAGCACTAGCAGGTTTTACTCTTCCGGTAGTGCGCCGCTGTTTCTTGTCTAGGGTCCGCGGGTTCGGCGGCGGGCGAGTGCTCGGCATAAGCGACAAAATCTTGTAGTTGCATCGGCCGAAAACAAGCTCCCAGTTGCCATGAATACTGCCAGTTGAATACGGACTCACCACTTTTCCGTCATTGAGACGCCGATTGCGCGGATGACGATTGATCTGCAGCTCCACGGAGGTCTAACCGCACAAAAATGATAAGATTCCTTTCAGATAATGATCAGACAATGCTCGCTATTGTACCTGTGCTGTGGCGATGAGGTAAATATGCCACGTCGCGAGAATGCTCACAGCTAAGCCCGCGGCGCCTGACATTGCGAAGGCAAACCGGAGCACGTTTGATGCAGAAATATTCAGGGAATTCACTTGAGCGAGTATTAGCATCTACAAAACGATCAGCTGTTAGTACACTGCACAAGCTAAACACAATGAAAAAACGCCATCGACTTGCTTTTGCGTATTGTTCGCGGCTCAGATCTGGGTATGCAGCCCTGTAGCTCATGTATGCTGCATAGTAACATCCCACCGCCAGCCACACCAGGAAAGTAAAGAAATACTGCTCACGACAACACATTGCAATCAACCTGCAGATTAGTAGACACAGTATCTCAATCGAAACATACCAACTCGTCGTACCCGATAGTTGTCGCGTCCAATGCAGTTGTTCACCCACGGACAGTGGTGATCCAAGTGGGCGATGCAGCGATTGCACACGGAACAGTGGTGTGCTCGAGGAGGTCGAAAAAGACGACACCTTCTGCAGAACGTGACACCGTCTCCAGGGTTCGGATAGCGGCCTCTCTGTCTTGCAATACTCTGCGGGTCCACAAGCTGCACTCGTGGCAACTGCACTCGCCCTCCTCCCTTCTTGTCGTCCGGAGTCAAAGCACTCGGTCGGATCCTCGATAGCAGCTCCGTCCCTACGTTCTCCTCTCCACTGCCATCTTCTCCCTGCCCCAGATCATCCTCTTCATCTTCGTCCTCGTCGTTCGCTTCAACGTCCCAGAAGTCCGCTTCATCCTTCCAATTGGCCGTAATAACTCCCTAAAAAGTAAAAAAAAGAGCTAAGTAGAGCGCACCAACCACCACCATTGACTGCAATTTGTACCGGATCCGTGGCGCAGCACAGTGCGTAGTTAAAGTAAATATTGAAGAGCAGCACCATCGCCACCACCAAGTGGCACATCAACTGACAACAAAAAAGGTAAAAAATAAAAGCAAAGCCATATCCAAATTCTTCGCCGTTCTACCTGCAGTGTCGTGTCTGTCATGATGGGGATGATTGCGTGCATGAACACGCCACCCACGAAGAAGATCAGCGCTGCAGCAACAAAAAAAACGAAATCGGTCTCTGTTACCCAAAACTGCTTTTTTGCTACACACGGCGACGCCGAGCGCGCGCACCCATGCCGACACACACGCAGACAACCCCCGCGTAGCGCATGAAGCAGCTGATGGCGCGCACGAACGCGGCGGCGCAGACGAAAACCCACTGCATCGGGTCGCGCCACTGCGGCGGCAGCACGTCCAGCATCGCGGTCGAAAAAGTAAAAATGATGCGATAAAAAGCGCTTTATAGGCCGAAATTGTGCTTTTAATGGGGCTTCGGTGGTCGTCGCTGATGCGAGGTGGTGCAGACTGCAACTTGCAGTTGCTTAGCCTTGCGAGGATGACAGCAACGGGGAAATTACTCGGTAATGAGATGTTTATCTCTTGTTCTTGTAGTTGGTAGCGGCAGGGGAGATGATGCAGTTCGCGGTCTTAATGGTCGCGTTGTCAGATTCATTTCTGCACTGGTGTCAGGATAAACTTGAGTGTACAGCAAAAGGGTCTGGTGACGTCGGCCAGTTGGCCGATAAGCTCTTTGCGTTTTTCATTTCCACACGGCATGGCGCATAGTTAGCTAGCTAGCAGTGCGACCGCTCGTATGACGCGCAAAGAGTATTCGCTCTGCCAGCAAAAGCCCTACAGCCAAAGAAAAAGAAAATCTCGAGTGCGTTGAGACCTAGCGCGGGTGGTACATCCGAATTTTTCAGATAGATCAATACCACATCACAATACAGCTAATCTCTGTTGACCACTGACTGTCAAAAATAACGTTGTTCTTTGTACGTTAACGCACTCCGCTGCTTAGACGGCGCGTATAGGCATTAAATGTACGCCAGGCTGTATTATACACCTTTGCCACTTCAAGGTGGTCTTAGTGCAATTCAATTTGGCAAAATATAACGATGGAAATTCAAATGTCATTTTTAAATTTTTGGTTTCAAGTCAAAGTGGAACTTCTAAAGTTCAAACGGACTACGACTGGATGCGGAGACCCCGCGCGCACGCACCAGCAATCGAGAACGACTGGAGAGCAAGCAGAACTCGAGCGCCAGCACTCAGAGTGC
>BSXT01004099.1:0-12769 GCA_030267785.1 Phytophthora fragariaefolia
GGGGGGGGGGGGGGCAGGAGGAGGGGGGGGGACGGCCGCTGTGATCTTCCTGCCTTCTTCGATAGTCCGACGTACTGCGCGCCCTCCACAGCGGAGCGCACTTTCGACCAATGCGGTGCCTCGGGACACGCCCATTGGTCCTTAATGCGTCAGCTGGCCAGAGACGAGGACGAAAGCGGACCTGAGACCTGACCCGACCCGACTGGTTCTTTTTCCCGGCCTTGCATGCATGCGGGCATCAACTTGATGCTGTCAAGGGCACGTTGTGAACCCTTACACATGCATTCTACATGTAGGACAGTAGGTGCCAGAGCATTGCGACGCAATGCAGCGGAAGTCGCGAGTTGCGACTCGCTGCCACGAACAGCCAGCGGCAGGGGAGAACGGGCCCCGCCCGCACTCAAGGAACTGACAAAGATGACAGCAGTCGCCAGTTGTGTCAAGCCCGGCGATAGGGCTGCAGACAGAAACCCACCGCGGCCGACATGCGGTGCTGTCCCACCCCAGGCTGCTCGCGCATCTGACCAGTAGTCCACTGGTCCCCAAGTAGTGTCATCGTGCTCACACCACTTTCAGGGTGAACAAGCCTGCAGACGCGTTCGTCTTCATGTAACTGCCTGCACCTGTCTGGCCGAGCTCGTGTCTCCTTGGCCAACAACCTTATCCGCAGAAACCCGATTGTCGCGGACGCCTTCTCAATGGAGGACACCCAGACGAACGAGCCGGTTTCGTTGCGCCAGTCGGCGCAGTGTGAGTCCAAACGACGGGTCCGCGGCCGCTTTGCCCTCTGCGATACGGTAAAGCCGTGTTGAAGTGTATGTATCCATATCGACTTCTACGGGATGTCAGTTTGACTCCCCGGATCCGACCGTTTGACTACCCCGAAGCCACTCCGAGAGCCGCCGCAGCCATCCCATTTCCTCGAGGAGCAGCGATGTGGAAGCCCGGCAGCGACCGGCCCGCGGACGAGGCGCCCAAGAGCAAGCAGCAGCAGGATGCCGCGCCCATGAAGGGCGACAGCCTGCCGGCGCGCAACGTGCAGAAGCAGCCGACCAAGTTCGTGCTGTCGCAGAAGACGCTGGCCATGAAGGTGCGCGCCTGTGTCGTAGCTGGTGGCTGGCATCGCGTCGACACTCTGACGCGTATGTCGCTCCGCAGTTTATGCAGCGCAAGAAGACGACGGACGCGCAGCGCATCGCCGCCGTCAAGGAGCAGCACAAGCAGGACACGTGGGAGGCGGCGCCCGAGGACGACGCGCAGGACGACGACGGCGCCCAGATCCTCTGCACGCGCGACGTGCCCGACCCGTCGCTGCCGCTGGTGTTCGGCCGCCGCTCCTTCGGCGGCTTCAACAAGGGCGTGGAGGACGAGTTCAAGGAGGCCTCGCGGGCGCTGCGCTTCGCGGCGGCCGAGGAGAAAGAGCTCCGCGAGGAGGTCTCGGCCGAGGAGATGACGTCGCGCATGCTCAAGTACACGGGGCTGGGCCGCCGCAACGGCGGCAACAGGAACGGCGGTGGCAAGCGCCCGAACGGCAACAAGCGTCAGCGGAAATAAGCAGCGAATCCCCTCAGGTTGATAAGTTATTGCCCACACCTCGCGACGGAGTGGCGGTGGCCGTCAGTCACTCGTCGTCGCTGGCGTCTTCGTCGCTGAAGTAGCTGTCTGCTTTGCGCTGCGGTCGGCGGCGTGCGGAGACCGCTGCAGACGCTGCCGACGACGGCGGCGTGGTCACCGGTGGCGCTGCATGCTGCGTCGACGAGGACGAAGACGCTGCCGACGGGTAGGCCAGCAGCGAGATGGAGAGGTCTTCGTCGTCGGAGCCCGTAGGCGGTGCTCTGCATCACAGCACCCGTCCAGTAAACCCGTTAGATAGACCCCTCATTGAACTCCTCCAGCACCCTCGCACACGCACAGCATGTCGACGACTCCTTCGTCGTTGAAATAGTGCGCGCGCTCGTGCGGGTCGAACTTCTTCTTCTTCTTCTTGAGGTTCTTGCGGCTGCTCTTGCCGCCGGTGGTCGCTGGCCGCTCGCGCGTGCCCAGCACGTTGCGCGGACACTCGTACGACACGTGCCCCAGCGCGCCGCACTCGAAGCAGCGCTGCGACGTCGAGTACTTGCGCTTCTTGGCGAACTCGCGCGAGCGGCCGTTGTCGCGGCTCAGCGACACGGCCAGCGTCATCCCCTCGAGCGGCGCCTTGTCCATCGACGCCACGGCCTTGGCGCAGTCCTCGGCGCGCGCAAACTGCACGAAGGCCACGCCGCGACTGCGCCGCGTCTGCTTGTCCCGCAGCACCAGCACACGCGCCAGCTTCCCGAACGGCGCGAAGAGCTGCGCAACGTCGTTGGTGGTGTAGGCGTACGGCAGCATCGCCACGTAGGCCGTGCACGGCGACAGGCCCGGCGCGGCGTCGGGCGGCTCCATCCTCCCCGCTAAGTCGACAACTAAGTCGACGCCTGGTTGCGGCCAGTGAAAGCGCGTACACACTGGGCAGACTGGTGACTTAAACGATTTGTAGACTGAAAAAGCCATGTGGCCGAGACATTGACTATTGTACGGCGTCCTCTCATTGTCGACTTGTCGACTTAACGAGCACTACCTGCGCTCTCGAGTTCAGCGCAGCCCAAAGCCTTCGGCCTGGTTGATCGCCAACAGGAGGCGCTCTTTGAGCTTATCGCGGCTGCTGTACTCGGGCAGCAGCAGGTGGTTGAAGCTAGTGGCATCGATTGACAAACAGCACATCGGGTCAGCTCCAGATCATTGCACAGCTAGCTTCAACATGACCCTCACCAGGTGTGCGCTGTGGGAAGGCGGTCCGAATCTGGGCCGTTGCGCGAGATGACAAACACGAGGTTCGCGAGCCCGCGAATAGGCACGCGGTCGCTGCCGGTTGCGAACCGCAGCAACTTCTTCTTGTCCTCCAGCGGGAGCGCGTGCACGATAATCCAGAAATCCCTGTCGACCACAAGTGCTTTTAGCAAACGCTAACGAAAGTTAATACATCCTCAAAGTGTACGCACTGGATAATTGTGCTGTCTTCGGTGAACCCGTCTTCGTAATGTGTAGCTTCCTCGAGCGCCTCAAAGTCAAGGTCGCTACTGCCGCAGATCAGCAATTGCAGCTCCTCCCATCGGAACATACTTAGCACCTCGCGGTTGCAGACCTGATGGAAGCCGCGGTGAAAAGCCGCATACTGTCGAGAAACCGATTTGTTCAGCACGTAATCCACGTACAGCGATACGTATTCCTCCCTGTTTGTGTTTGTCACTGGAACTGAGCTGCCTCCAGGTTTCAGCTCCACCGTCTTCACCTCACCGAATACTTCGTAGGAGTACTCAAAGTTGCGCTGATACACCCCCTCTACGTCACCCCGGAAGTTCAATAGCTGTCGCAGACCACGTCCAAGGTCAGGAAGGGCCAATTCGAGGTCCTCCAGTCCTAGAGGGCATCCCATCAGTTTCTTGTAAACGATATGGGGAAAGCTTACGTCCAAGATAACAGCATTGTAGATTGCAAGAGCCAGCAATGTACCAATAAGCTCGAACTCCATTGTGGCTTCCAAGGAATCACTGTTAAACCATAATGTGCGCATTTCCTCTTCGTACGTGAACATGCCGTAAGCCGGGTCCAACAGTTGTCGAATGAGGATCTGGAAGAACTCTTTCTGGACACCACCTTCATCGATACCTTCTTCACCGACAAATTTAACCTTGAGTGGCTTCTTCAGCGTCTCCGCTGATGACGATAAACGGACTAACTGCTGCATTGCGTCCTCAACAATGTTCTCTCGTCGGACCTTCAGCACCAAATATGGGGATGGAGCGCTTTCCATCGCCAAAATGGAACGAGAGGACAAAACAACGTCTTGTGCACGAGCCCGCTGTTCGAGGTCTGAATCAATCTGCAGGACCTTGCTTTTGGAGGCTGCGTCTAACACGAACGGGAAGTCGCAAAATGACATTTCTGAGAGCATACGCTCCGGCATGTGCTCGGCTTTACCTTCAGCCTCCTCTTGATCCCGCTGCTGCTCCTCACGCTCACGCTCGCATTCGTTTTCCTCCCCGGTCTGCTGCCGGCGCCTCCGCAGTTCCTCTCGTTCTAACCGCCGAACAGCTCGTGTAGCAGCACGACGCTTCTTCCAGAAAATGATTGAGCGTGAATAATCCTGCACAATGTCCACCTCTGAGTTCACGGCGTCATTGTAAAACTCGTCATACCTGGCGAAAGGCTCAAGGCCGTTAACACGCTCTCGGTTTACGACATGGAGTTCTGCAAGGACACCACAGGCAGCATACACTAGGTCCATCTTTCGCGATCCATATAGACATACTGTAATGGCTTGCTGGAGAATGTCCATGAGTCGATGCAATTCATCTGTCGAGAAGAAATCCATCCACTGAGCTCGCACAAGAGCCTTGGCATCTTCAGGTAAGTAGTAGAACAGTCTGCAGAGCCCACCCACAACATTCAGGTAGTCTGGGTCAAACATCGACGGGTGTTCGAACAGTACGAGAAAGAACCGCAGCGCACGAGGGGCGTGCCACGTCGAGCAGACGTTCCAGGGCTGCGTCACCAGCATCTCAAGGGCGTTGCGGAATGTGTTTTGCATTGCCTCGTGGTCACTCCCAGTAATCGCAGTGTTCAGCAACTCGAACACGCTTCCCACCAGGTCCCGGTCAATGTACCACCACCGCGCCTTGGCTTCCTCCTCCTCGCTCGTTGCACTTCCTTTAACGAACGCGGCACTCAACGCATCCGGGTCCGAGAACACCTGGTACACCAGTCTCTTCACGACGCGGTAGTCGTCCGTCTCCGTCGCGAGCTTCAGCGCGTTCTCCAGCTGCGTCCCCATCGCAGCAGCGGGGGCAGAAGCTGACGTGCTCGCTGCACTGACCGGAGCCTTGCGCGCTCTCGTCGCACCAGCGGAAGACGAGGCTCCCTGTGCCTTCTCGCCAGTCGCCGCGACTGCAGACTCCGTGAGGCTGGCGGCCGCCAGGTTGCTCGTCACCGACGACGTGGAGGCGGGCGGCACCTCCTTGAGCGTCTCCATCTCCACGTCCTGCTGCTGCTGGTGGAGCGACGCGTCCTCCATCTTGACGTCCTCCTGGGCCGCGCCCTCCGCCTTGGGGTTGGGACCCGCGGCGCCCTGCTGCATCTCCAGCAGCGCGCGCGCCACGGCGTCGTTGGGCTCGAGCCCCTGCGACAGGAAGCGCGCGTACGCCGTGCGGAACAGCTGCTGCAGCTGCTCCGCGTCCGCGCTCTGCTGCTGCTGCTGCGCGTCCATCGGTCGCCGTCTCTTCTCCGCCTTCTCCGGCACGTTGGCCAATGCGCAGGATCCCCAAGACGTCAATAAGGTGCTCGTACTTAAGTGGGATCACCCGCGATCTGATTCGGCCCGAAACCGGTATGCTGCAGTATTCCTGTTCGTGGCTCGGAGTTTTATTTGCACGAAAGTTGAAAATCGGCTGCAGCACTCGTGCTGAGGCCGAAGGCTGTTATCCGGAGACTTCATTTTGTCCGAGCTGTTCTCGAACACGCCTTTCGTGTCGTGACCGCTAATCGCCCTCCATTTCAATATGCAGCCCGTCGCTGTTTGACTTGACTTCTACTTGGACATTTCGTGTCTCTCTTCTCTTCGCAAGCCGATGCTGTCAATCCGACACATTTAGCGCCGCACCTTGCGGGCTGCAAGTATACATGTATAACTAGTGTACAGTAAAAAGTGCATTCTGCCACGTGCACGACACGCCAGGCTGTTCCAGAACGCTTCGTCTACTGCGCATACAAACTCCAAGAGAGTGGCGTGAGCGGGTAGTCGGCATCCTTTTCCGCCAATCAGCGCGCGGCATCCTCTTCCTCGCGCTCTCCCGACACGTCGAAGCTCGTCACTCCGCCCGCAGCGCGCCACGACCGACGCCCGAGCCGCGCGCGCGATGGACGCCAAGATGCAGGCGTGGCGCAGGAAGATGCCGTCCAAGCGGCAGCTGGCGTCCACGCTCAACCAGCTCGTGCAGCAGAAGTCGGTCGCCGTGCTCTACACGCCCACGGAGGTGGAGCGCATCAAGCAGATGACGGACCTGATCGCGCAGGCCACGAGCGACTTCGAGGCCGACGAGGACTGGGACCGCATCCTGCGCGTCGTGGACGCGCTCAGCAACGTCAGCAACCGCGCCGTGTACGCCCCCCCCGCCGTGTCGACCCCCGGAACGTGCTGACGCGACTGTGCCACGTGCAGGCTCAAGGAGTCGATCCGCTACCTCAAGCTGCGGCTCGGGGACCCGTCGTCCCGCGTCGTCATCCTGGCGCTGACGCTCACCGAGTCCATCGTCAAGAACTGCGGAGATTTGGTGCACCAGGAGATCGCCACCGAGCCCTTCATGGCCGAGATGGAGGCGCTCTACCGGGTGCGTGCGCAGCGGAGGGTGTCGTGCAGGGAGTAGGCTCTGACGGATGTTGCCGTGTATTTGCTACTGTTGCTGCTGCAGACGCACGCGAACAAGCGCGGCAGGGAAAGCATGGAGATCGCCAGCCGCGTGCTGGACATGGTGCAGGCCTGGGGAGAAGCCTTCCTGCCGTACAGAGTGAGTGGGAGGCAGCTCTGTCATGACTGGCGAGGTGGTGATGCTCACGCGCATCGTGTCGATTTGACTTGGTAGCACGAGTTGCCGTTGTTTGTGGACACGTACCACAACATGCGCAAGAAGGGAATCAAGTTCCCCGAGCAGTATGACGAGTCAAAGGTGCCGGTGCTCACTCCAGCCCCGGATGCAGCGTCTGAAGGTGCCAGATCCGCATCGTCGAACCAGGCGCGTGGCTCGAGCTCAATCGACACCTCGTCCTACTCGAATGCAAGCAGTAGCCTGG
Source organism: Phytophthora fragariaefolia (assembly GCA_030267785.1). Classification (NCBI taxonomy): domain Eukaryota; phylum Oomycota; class Peronosporomycetes; order Peronosporales; family Peronosporaceae; genus Phytophthora; species Phytophthora fragariaefolia. The sequence goes on from BSXT01004099.1 coordinate 6,865, forward strand.
GCGGTCTGTCGACCCCGGAGCTGTACCGTGTCGCAACAAACGTATCGGAGATGTTCGAAGACATGCTGTACGAAGCACAAAAAGACTCGTCTTCGATCGGAAACCACGGCGTGATGGAAGAGCTAGCAGTTGAAGTGAGAGAGATTCTACACAGGATGGAAGGTGCCATTCCGATTGCTGTTGCCGAGGGTGACGAGGTAAGCTTTGCTTTATATCTTTTCAAAACGAATCGTGGTAGCTTGACCAGTTACTGTTTTTCATTAGGACCTTGAAAAGTACTTGTCTATCAATGACGATCTTCACGCGGCGCTGAAAAAATACGACGAGTTGCTTTCTGGGAATCAAGCTGCCGAAGAGGCGGCGATGAAAACAACCAAGAAAGATGCTTCCGACGATATCGACCTAGTCGATCCTTTTGGACTTGAGAAGGACCTGTCGCCCCGAAGCAATCAAGTCTCTGACGTCGACGACCCATTCGCTGATTTCGTGCGTGCACGCACTGGAACCAAGAGTGATGGTGCTGACAGCAAATTGCCCCCTGCGTCGAAATCCCCACAGGCTGTGCCACAGCAGGAAGAAGAAGATCCTTTTGCGAGTTTTGTGCAGCAACGGGCATCAAAGATTCTCAGTAGCAGCAACCAGAGCGAGGTAAAGAGTGTTACTTCCTCAGCGCCTGCAGCACCGGCCAAAGACTTAATCGACCTCTGGGACGGTAAGATTTGCTGGTGGACCAATATGGATTCTTGCGTTTACTGACGCTGCCGCTATGCTTACATAGATATGCCTACAACAGCACCAGCAGCACCAGTGTCTGCTCCATCTCAGCCGATCTCACAACCGGATCTTTGGGCTGGAGACGATTTCCTCAGCAGCCAGAACGAAATCCCTGTATCCTTGCCTGCTGCTGTGCCTCTACACGATCCATGGAGTGGCAAGTTCTTTCATAGCTGCTGTGCTGATGTCGATACCTAACTCATTAATTTTTTCGCAGATAACACCTTCTCGAAGTCAGCCACATCGGTAGCATCCCTGCCTGTTGTTCCTAGCGCCACCAATAACTTCACTGCTAGCAACACGAGCGACCCTTTCGATATGCTAGACTTCTCCACAAAGGTTGGTGCAATTTTGGTGTAAGCAGGATTTTCTTCGTGTTGTATCTAACTCGTAAATGATAACTAGGCATCGCTCTCCTCTCCAACTAACCCCTTCGATAGCCTTCAGCCCGCCTCTCCAGCACACCCACAGCAACCTCACCAGCCGGCACCCAACAAGACGTTCAACCCCTTCGACTTCTCAGATGCATTGTGAGGCGAAAAACTGTCGTGTTTCTGTTTTTTGTATGCTGAATAGCACATACGTTGCATAAAATACAGGCGAAGTTTCCGATAACTGCGTGAGATCAGCAAGCTAAAAGCTTCATGTGAAAATCTTAACTGGAAAAGAACTTACGGAGCCTTAAAAATGCATCGTGATGTAAGTGATCGACCCGAACTGAGTCGTCACGTCACTCGTCGGAGCCCAATCGCCATCTCGGGCCTCCCTTCACTTGGGATTCTTCGACCGCTTCTCCTTGCGAGTCGTACCAGCAGCAGCCTTAGTCTTTGCGGCACTTTGCTTCTCCGTCGTCGTATCCTCTGTCGTGCTCGACTCCATCTGCGTCCCTGCCCCTTTCGCAGTTTCTGCGGCGGACCCAACTTTCTCCTTCGCGTCATCTGCCTTATCCGCAGCTTGGCCTATAGCTCCCTTCGCCTGCTCCTTCATATTGCCGGCTTTCTGCTCGGTCTTGTCCTTAGCTTGATAAGCCTTGTCCTGAACCGCATCCTTTGCCTGGCCAGCAGTATCAGTGGTCTTCTCCTTGGCCATACCAGCCTTCTCCTTGACAGTCTCCGTTACCTCGCTAGCTTTCTCCTTAGTCGTTTCCACCGCCTCGCCAGTCTTATCCTTGGCATCACCAGCCTTGTCCTTGATCATCTCTTTGGTCTGGCCAGCCTTCTCGACCGCCATCTCTTTCGTCTCGCTAGCCTTCTCAGCCGCCATGCCAACCTTCTCTTCGGTCTTCTCCTTGGTCATTCCAACCATCTCCTTGCCACGCTGGACTCCTTCGGCAGCAGTCTCCTGGATCTCGTTCTTCTTCGCTGCCACCGCACCAGTTGCCGCCGCCGCTTTCGACTCCACATCCTGAGCCGTACTCGACTGTTGCGCAGCCAGCCTCGCATTTTGCAGCGTCTCCGAGATGTAGTTCACACTTTCGGTCACCATGTCCACGGTGGTGGCAGCCACCTTGCATCCGAGGCCGCCGGTCACCTTCGAGTCCACCTTCACCGCCGTGGCGGACACGCCCAAGCGCGCATCCAGCTCGCGCACCTTTTGCACGACTCCACCAGCTTTGTCGCTCACACCCAGCTTCTCGTCACCGTATTCGGCAGCGCGGACAGCTTCACCCACCACCACTTGAGCACCATGAGCAGCTTGGCCAGCCATATTTCCAATGGCGTCGCGCAGCTTCATCAGCTGCTCGTTGGTCATTTCCAATGCATCGGTGGCGTGTTGCCGTCCGCTGTTCACCCAGTGGTGCAGGGTATCTATCGACTGCTGCCCGCTCGAGGCAGCGTACTTGTTGTCGTATTCAACCGCTTGCTTCTGGAGGTCGTCAAGGGAGTCGCGAACTTTACTCATACCATCGATTGCCACCGGAACCGATCGCTCAGACAAGTCCTGGCCCTGCGTCTTCAACTTCTGCGTCGCCGAACGCGATGCATCCAACGCCGACTTTAGGTATGCCCCCGCGGGCTGAAAGTCCGAGTGATTCTTCTCGTATTCCTCAACACGTTTCGTCAACTGCGTACGGATCATGGAAACCCAAACAAGCGAGTTAGTGATTCAACCACATTACCCTCCATTTGCAAAGCAAACCCACCTCCGTCAGGTAGGAATCGGCTTTCTGGGTCGTGTCATGAATCTGCTCCTTGGCCCGGTCGATATCGAGTTGGTGGGAATCCATCTTGCTCTGCAGGTCGGCCATCTCAGTCTTGTGATCACGAGGAAAATCGCACAATGAGGACGGCAAGCAAGGCCCCGCGCAGGACTGTCGTGCCGTTAGGACTGCAGACATTTCCCTGGTTTGCATCCGATTCTTGCCAAAAACACCGTGTCCCATGAGTGTTGGGTGGAGACACTCGACAATCGCACCGAGCTTGACGTGTGCTGACAACGGTTCGTTGAGCTTCTCACCGAAGCGAAGGGGGTTGGCAAGCATTTCTCAACTGTTTTCTTTCTTTACGGAAAAGAATGACACGAGAGCTGCAGAATGCGAATATAAATGCCAATTTCTCCTTGCTTATCGCCTACGATGATAAAAAAGCAAAGCGGTGATCAATGAGACCAAACTGCTCCTTTCTACGCCTATGAGCTCTTGGTGCCCGACGTTTTCTCGTTCGAGTCAGCCGACGGCGTGCCTTGGAACGCGCTGGTCACGTAGTCCAGCGACGAGGACACCACCCCCGTCGCACGCTCCATCAGCGTGGGGGCAGCGTCCTGGTCGCCGCTCTTGGCAGCCGTCGAGTCCGTCGGCTTGAGCTTTTCGGACGCGTCCGACGCCTTGTTGGCCAGGCCACCGGCGGTATCCGACACCGCCGTCTGCGCCGCCGTGGCCTGGTCCGCCATCGCCTTCTGCGTCACTGTGATCTGGTTCTGCAGCGCCTCGAAGCCGTGGAACGTCGCGTCTCGCGTGGAGTTGACTAGTGATGTGATGGAGTCCTGCCAGGACGAGAGCATCGTGGAGCCGCTGTCCTTGGCGTCGTCCACGCGGGTGTTGATGGAGTCGCGCATGTGGCGGTCGTAGGCCCGCGCTGACTTGCCCAGGCTGTCGAGCGCTGAGCCGGCTTGGTCCACAGAGCGCTTGGCCGAGTCGACGGCGGTGTCGGAGGCGTTGTTGCCGTCCGTCCGCATGTCCTCGCCCGCCCTCTTGAGCTGGTCCACGGAGGCCCGGGCGTGGTCCATGGCGGCCTGGAAGTAGGACGTGGTCGTCTCTTTGGAGGACTTGTGCGAGTTGTCATAGTCGGTGAACTTGCTCTTGAGCGAGTCCAGGTAGCCCGCCGCCTCGGACGCACCGTTCTTCAGCTGCTCCTGCAGCTTGGTGAACTCCTGCTGGGTGGTGCTGGACGAGTTGGTGGTGGTCTTGTCGGAGATGGCCATGGTCGGTGCTTGAATAGCTTGGGGGTGTCTTGAGCGGTGTTGCTGCGCTGCTGCGGTCAAAAGTTGGAATGAGCGCTAACTTAAACGCTGAGTGCCGAGCGGTAAGCCGTCACTTGCTTGAAGGACGCCATGGGCAGCCATCGATTTATATTTTTGATGGCTGCGCGGTAGTGTATCACTGAGAAATCGGTGAGAAACAGGTCCGCGGCGCCCTTCAGCGTGGCGCTTATAGTCCAGCGCCAGCCATGATGGAGTGTGCTCTAGCTGCATGGCCCCACGGGCCGGCTCGGTGGAAGGTGCGCAAGCCCATTTCCGCTTTAGCTGTGTCGAAGCCACATGACGAGCACCATCGATCCTCGCGCGTTTGCAATTGCAATCGAGCTGACCAATCAGTTATCAAGCGACGGTGCCTTCGTCGACGAGCACGACGCGAGCGAGAGCAGGGAGTACGCGCGCGCGCCGAACAACTACACCAAGGGGGAATCAATGACCAATGGAGACAGTATTCGGCTCGGAGAGGCGACCGTCGACAGTGATCAGGGCGGTCTGGTGGAAAGTGCGGCTGCACGCAATAGTTTGGTAGGAGTGTACGGGCTAGCTCGGACCTCGAGCTGGTGGTCGTTGATCGAGCGCTTGGCGGACATATCAGAGGAGGATTTATTGGCGATGGGATGGTGAAGACGGTGGTCTTGTTACTACTTGGAAGTATGTACACGATAGTGATCCAACCTTACGCGATCTTGGTAGAATAAAATGAATGCGCTGTTTTTTTTCCTTTCCGTGGCTTTAAGAGTAAACTCAACTCACCGATCAAATTGCTACCATTCTAGCCCCCCTGAACGAGTTCTCGAAGATGTGGGCGCTTCGTATGAGGCCGACCACACAAACAGCAATCGCGATAAGTTGAGTTGATAAGTAATGTGGAGATCTGCGGTGCTAACGTCTTGGTTGATGCACTAAATTATCTACTACGGGTACGAAGTAGTCGAGATACAGCTTTCGGCAATTCTGAACAAGACTGCTCTATATTAGTAGGTCCTTGATGAGTTGGGGAAAGTTGCAGTAGTGTGTTAATCAAAGTTTGGCCTTCAAGAGCGTATTAATAAAGAATGTTATGAATCTCTTACAACTTTTCTAAAAGGTACTTCGAAGTAACTTGTCATGGACAAGCATGCAAAGTACTAAGAATACAATGTTAGTACTATCACATACTAATATTACTATTATTCGTTGAAGTTGGTAGTAATCAAAAATGCTATTAAATCTAGTCTTGATTAATTATGCGCATCGCTTTTCAGTTCATCCGGAGGACATACTGTCTCCATTGGTCATTGATTCCCCCTTGGTGTAGTTGTTCGGCGCGCGCGCGTACTCCCTGCTCTCGCTCGCGTCGTGCTCGTCGACGAAGGCACCGTCGCTTGATAACTGATTGGTCAGCTCGATTGCAATTGCAAACGCGCGAGGATCGATGGTGCTCGTCATGTGGCTTCGACACAGCTAAAGCGGAAATGGGCTTGCGCACCTTCCACCGAGCCGGCCCGTGGGGCCATGCAGCTAGAGCACACTCCATCATGGCTGGCGCTGTACTATAAGCGCCACGCTGAAGGGCGCCGCGGACCTGTTTCTCACCGATTTCTCAGTGATACACTACCGCGCAGCCATCAAAAATATAAATCGATGGCTGCCCATGGCGTCCTTCAAGCAAGTGACG
>BSXT01004100.1:0-14840 GCA_030267785.1 Phytophthora fragariaefolia
ACCAACGCGGGGGCGACGCTTTCGTGCAGCAGTGGCGCCTGTGTGATCAGCACTTCGCGCTCTACATCCTGGAGCCGCAGGTCTGGAAGATACAGGACGCCAGCCACTCCGTGCTCGTGGAGGTTGAGGTCATGCTCTACCTGCGGTTCCACCGCCAGACCATCGCCATGCTGTTCCCGAGCCTCAAGACCGGTCAAGTGGACCCCGAGCTCGTGCTGCCGCTTGTGACGGGCACCACCGCCGTCGCGGCCACCTACAGCTTCGTGGTGGATCGCACGGGCTACGTGAGCAGTCTGCTGGTGAGTCTCCAGCTGTTGGAGACGCTGCGCCGAGTACTCGGCTCGCTCGAGAGCGTCGTGCAGCTCACGGACGGGTGTCGGCTCGCCCTGGGCAGCGGCACCATCACGATGGCGTAGAGAGCTACCCGTAACATCATACTCATGTCTGTCTTCCCAACACGATGCGTTTTTCATACAGTTGCCATAACTGCTCTCAGCTTAGTGTTCCATTCCACCCACGCTGAAGCCAACGCCATGCTTGAACGGCTTAGGCGTGGTCGTAAGCTGCCTGGCTGCTTTGTGACTCGGTCGTGAGGCGATGGCGTTGCTTCTACACGTACTATTAGCACCATCGCCTGTCGGCTCCCCGGTCATTAGCAGCAAGTGGTAGGTTCGCCCATCGTTGCGTTCGGATAACTAGCCTTGTGGTCAAGATGGAGTTTCTGAATTCCAAGCAGATGAGGTGGTGCTTACGCTTGACACCAGCTGACCTCGTAGCAGCATTGGCATACTCGTAGCAAGCGTACGCCTCACAAAGTTGTGGCACCAACCCCAAGTGCGGGTAATACGATGACGAGGTGTCCAGAGAGGAAGCAAGACGCAGCAGAGAGCGTTCGCTGCTTCAAGATGAGTCAAGCCCGTCCTGCTGTCAGGCCAGCAAATTTAAGGCTGTCGGTCTGGGCGGTCGGTCGACGCTTGACCATCCCGCATGCTGGACGGAGACCGAGATCCACAAGTGAGGGGTTGACTCCTGGCTCGATGGACCGGACAGCAACACGTGCGTCAAAGCCGCCGCTGTTCGCCGGCCGATTTGCAACTAAACGACTTGTCTAAGAGTTCTTGACGATGTCAGGACGACGACGATGTCCATCGACTTCGGGGCCGCGACGCTATCCGATACGAGAGCGAACACGCAAGGCAAGCTGGAAGAGATGACAGCGAGAGGGGAAGCTCCACTTGATATTAGAGATCATTGCTGTCTTTACGGGCACGATTGTCAAGCTCACAGCATAAATACAGACGCTGCTCTACGAGAGCAAGAACTCCACGTTGTGTCGCGGGTCGATCCGTGGCTCTGTCTGCTGTGCAGCTTCCTCTACCTTGATCTGACCGGTAGAAGACGAGATGTTGGCGCCCAACAGCACCGTCGACACGTCGGACAAGCTCCCCAGTGCACGCTGCAGCGCCTTCACGAGGTCCCATTCTGCGCTGAACCACGTGATCATTCCGTCCGCGTCGAACGTGAAGCGGTACTTGCCGTGGATGTTGATAACGCTGTTCGACAGCCTCTGAGTGAGCTCAAGGTCGCCATTGAGCGACGGGTAGAGCGTCACAATGCCGTCTCGCCGCGCGCAGATGCTGAAGATGGAATCGGCCTCGACCATCGTGAGATCTCCGACTGTCGTGACCTTCATGGTCTGCGGCTCGTAGCGCGTGTACGCGAAGAAGCTGCAGTATCGCTGCCACTGCGTGACGATAGTGTCTACGCCGACGTAGTCCGGTCCTTCAGTGTCAGCTGTCATAACAGCGCGCAGGAACTGTTCCTGCTGTTCGATATGCAGAGGCGAGGCTCCGAACTGGAACAGCCGGAAGTACTCCATCGCCACGCGGGCTGGCACGCCTTCCGCGGTGCCTCGCGACGCGAAAAAATTGTTATCGACTAGCAATTTCTGGCGCCTGCGGTTGAGCATGTCGACCTCGGCCGCCAAGCTCTGCACCTCGAGCTCGAGCGTCGCGGCCTTCTGCTTCTGCTTGGCGCGGTGGCGACGCTGGTGCATTTTGTACTGGAGACGGCGGCGCAGCACTTTCTCGTCCACTTCTTCGTCCTTGCTTGGTGCTGCTCGAGCTTTCCCCTTGCCACGCGCCTGGTTAGCAGCGGACGAGGCGTTCTGACTCATGCTGGGCGGCTCGTTCGGAGCGGTTCCGTTAATGTTGGCCGCTTGATGTTGGTCACGCAATTACGTGACGAGTCCGGCGTTGCGTGTGGTGGGGAACGAGGGGGTCTCTCTTTAGAGAGATGCGGAGGAACGTGTACTCGTTCACTGGTTCGCTGAGGGTGGTCGTCGTCAGGGAGCGCGAACGAGATGTGGAGATTTCGGGGAGGCGGCTGGCCAGCAGATTGTAGCGGCACGACAAGCGGCGTGCAGAGACCTAGGGGGGAGGGTCTCTCAGGGCAGGGCTTTGGTTCGGCTCTCTGGCTTCGCGATCCAGAATGGCGATGCGTAGAGTAGAGCGGGGGAGCCAGCTTCTGCGCGTGTTGACGCGGGTGGACGTTCTACATGAGTCAGAGCGAGCGAAGCCCACCGTCGACCCGATGGAGCACTGCTGTATCAAGTACATGTAGCAGGAATCTATGAGTCAGGTATCGGTCGTCCAGCTCGATGAGGTGAGAGGGCTGGGGACACTCCGTCCGAGTAATTCGGTGACGCTCACACAGAGCAGCAGACTCCTCGACCTCAAAGCGGTGGCCACGGCGGCCTCGATAACCGTGATGGGTGGCCCAGACCTCTTGGGTTTTGCTGCTCTACCCGAGCGCGCGTCGTTGAAGGTGTCGTGCTTTCGTAGGATACGATTCGTAGCAGTTGGCGACTGAAATTGGGCGAGTTCATCTCGAAAGGTGGGTGCAGTGAAGGTATGCTGGCACGTAGCATACGGCAGATGCTGGTATGCTCGTACAGTAATCTCGGTGGAGATGCACAGTTCCTTTCGTAAGGGCGTGGGCGAATTCTTCAGCATGGTGTCGTTCGTTTCCCGGCCGGCAAATTCGCACGATTGACGGTCTCCGCCAAAAAATTCGATGCCCATAGAGAGAGCAGCGGCTCTCTCCTTGCGCTCTATCGCTTCAACGGGGTGTTTGGTCGGACCGACTGACTCATCGACAGGGAGTCAGCTCGGGCGCACACCAAGCCGAAGTTGACCACGTTGCAGTGGTGTTACAAACGTGCAAGTAGCCTGGGCGGCAGGCGGCCGGGCCGCACAGAAGAAGCATTCCATCGAGCAGATGCAATGCAGAGCCTCTGACTCAAGCGCATATCCGAGGGGATTCCCGGCATGAGTGAGCTCAAAGACACCTCGAAAAAGTTGCCAAAGATTGCCTGTGTACCGCGTGAGTCAAGCCAATAGCACTAGCACATAGTTCGGCCAGTTTGACACGAATCTATGCAGCAGTTCTTTACATCAAACTGCCGGAGGGTCTGGAGTCCCAGCCAGGTGAGCGTTAACGAGCACTTGGGGCGCTGGGATCCACGCCCCTACTGAGGACCTTGGACTCCAAGTTGGAGCACTCCGACGACGAGGGTCTTGCTGAATTTTGCAAGCGCTCTGTTGTGCTGTATGTTTTCCTTTCTTTGACCTGGACTGCATGCGTTCCCTCGATAAAAGGGCCATGCGAGCCAACGAATGCCTTTCGGTGTGCAAAATCGAGCCGCATCGCACCGAAAGCGTCCTCTACCCGTCAGGGAGCGAGTCCACGGCGTCCAACTTCAAAGCAGATTCGTCGAAAGACCCCCAACCAAATACATGTATTGCATGCACTCTACATGTATAAATCTCCTGGGCTTATACAGTATGCACTTTGTTTCCCGTGGGTACAACGGTACTTCGCAGGTTTGCTGTCCTGAAGGCGCACGGCCGGCCTTTGGATTGCAGGGGAAGCTCGCAGACTTCGCCGAGCCCTCCACAATCGAGCGCATCTTCGCCAATCATTTCGTGCGATCAATCATCCGACGCAGCGTGAAACGCGCGTGTCTTTGCAGTTGACGCCGGCTTGGAAAGGGCGTCACAATCAAGGCTGAGGCGAGCGGCAGGTGAGTTTGGCGTGCACACAGCCAACAACTTGCATCCATCGAGGTGGTTACTTGCCCAAGAAACCCCATATCTGCCAGCACAGTAGAGCACAGAAACCGAAGCCTGGGGTCTCGCGCGTGCCTGGCATCTATCGGTTGACTCATGCGAGCAGAGTCTCAGATTAGAATTCGGGAGGTGGTGCAGCTCCTGTTGAGTCAGGCCTTGGAACCATCGTCGCATGATTTTCAGCAGGAAGCCGTTATTAATAGCGTTTTCTGCGGGTGTGGGCGGTTTTGCAGCTGGCTGGGATGCGATTATGCTGGCACGTTGCTCGAAACTCCTGTCCCCGCCCAACTAGTTTCCCGTCCAAATGCCCCCCCCTATTCAGCACGATGCGAAGATGAACCAAGATCAACCGGCATTCAGTGCTCATGTTCGTGTTCTCTTGAAGGCAAATATTCTAGCAGCGAACCCTGTTCGCCATTTTTTTTTGTTTTCAAGATTTCAGGGATTTCTCGCCTGCAAGCTGGCAGTATGCATGTACATGTACATGTAATCCCATTCAGGGGCTCTGTACGTTTCGTAGTCCAATAGTAACTTTGTAATACATGTAACAGTCCGTTTCAGCCTTTACAATTCCCATGTATCGCATACGAAAACAAGTTGTTTTCACTATACTTCGAAAACCCTGGAAGCGTGGGGCTATCCCATCTCGCCTCAGTCAAAAATCCCCGTCGAGTGGCAACAGCAGTCCACAAGGCACTCACCAACCGACAACAACAGCAACAGCTGACCCAAGCTCGAGCAACACGCTATCGTTCGCGTCGGCGTCAGCGAACACGGTCATTTTGGTTCTCGCCATTTTCGAAGAAGACAGCCGAAGCGAGTCGCCAATACGTTCATTCCACTACAATGGCAGCAGTCGCAGGTACCATACCCGTCGTCGCCGCCAACACGGGCAAACCACCCATGCGCCCTATTAACAAACGCGCCGCAGAGGGAGGAGAAGTCGATGAAAAAGTGCTCCGTCGCCGTCAGCAGTATAAGTTCCACCAACGCCGCCACAGAGCCAAGCAGAAAGAGAAGATGCTCACGCTCACCCACGACGTGCAATCACTGCTCGCCAACATCGAACAGCTCGATCACAAGCGTCAACGCCTGCTCGTCGACCGCAACTGCTTCAGCACGAGAGGCACCGACGCCGGTGTGCCCGCTCGCCTGACCATGGAGTACTTTCGTCTCTTCGAATTCGGCATCTCGTCCAACTTGGTCCAACAGCAGGAACACTTCCTACGCTCCATCATGACAGCGCAGACTGCGGGGCCAGATTACACAGGCGTGGAGACGGTTATCATGCTCTGGAAGCGTTTCAGCAACTTGTTCGTTTACAGCCGATATGAGCTGCTCTCCATGAGTGTGTCGGCGCTGGCCGATTCCACCGTCGTCGTCATGGAAACCAACTTCCACATCCGGTGTCGCCGAGATGGCGTGCTGACACTGTATCCGGCGCTGCACTACAACATGGAGCTGCTGCAGAAGGTCATAAACTCGATGCTCATCGTTCCAGTGCAGTACCGCTTTGAGTTTGATGCCAACGGTGTCATCACTTGGTTCAGCGCCGACTGGGACCTCGTCAAAGCGCTGAACACCATCGTCTCGCTCGTGGACGCAGCATGTATCCTCGCTGACGCCAACATCTCCAAAACTGGCCAGATACGGAGCACGATTGAGGACATCCGCCAGGCCTGCACTGTCCAAGACGATGGTGCCGGTACATGTATCGATTCTCCGGTAAAGCAGTCAGTAGACCCTCGCCATAGCGTCGACTTCCTGCTCTCGTAGAAGGGACCATACTGTATTTATACAAACCACAAGATGTACTTGCACATTCCCTTCTTTCCTCTTTTTTACCAGTCCGACTTGCACTCCGTCTCTTCTTGTCATGTCGTTAAGACGCATTGATACATGCATGCGTCACGTTAAGAGTTAGTCAAGATGGGCAATAACGTACACCGGAAGAAGAAAGCATTGAGCCACAGCGAGCAACGAAAACATGGAGAAGAGCGCTGCTTGTGCTTCTATAAGTTAGAAGGGGTATTATAGCATGATAAAATAATTTCGATTCCTATTAGCTGCCTAAGGCTCAAACACTACTCCTGCTGAAGTCGTCGAGCTGTTCGCAACCTTGGTTGTAAAAAACGATGTACGGTCAAGTTAGTGCAACCGATGGAATTGATTCAAGTCTGAAATCTTACCTTATTGTGGGTTGACCTGTTCCCAGTTACTCCCGCGCTTGCCATCCGCTTTTTAGGTGGCTCCTCGTTTTGTTCCTCACCATTCTTCTCTTCATCAAGCACGCCTTCAGTGGCTGGGTCCGTACCAGCTGAGTGCAGTGGCAATGCTGCAAAGGCTGGTACGTTCAGCTGAACCTTGTGTGAAGGTTTTGGAATAGAAGATCGGGGCAAGAAAAATTCCAATTCAGCTCCGCTGTCGCTTGATTCGTCCGCATATGTGCGACTCAGCAGTCGAGTCTTTCCAATTAGCGATGGTCGCTGAGGTCGAGTCGCATATTCGACGTCATCGTTGTGTTCTTGTTTCTCTTCGGTATCTGACCCCGTTTCGTCCGCCTTACCTAACATGTGCTTGCGTTTCTTCGCGGAACTCTTAATGGAGCTTCCAGGTGGTGAATTTAGCTTCATGAAATGAGCAGCAAAGTCCATTGGCTTGATTGGGGATAACGAAGTCTGCGGACGAGAAACAACGCACGGGTCAGCACTATATAGTGATAGCACTAACAAGCGTTGAGGTACGTACGCTAAGTCGTGGGTCACCGCTTGATTGGCCAAGCGTTTCGGGGCCCTCCGGTTCTTTTCTCCCGCCAGGAGTTGCGAGTGTGCTTGGTCTGCCGGGGCTGTATAAATGCTTTGGCAGGAAAATTTTACCTGGAAATGGCTTCAAGTTGGACTGTTTCTTGATCTTCTTCTTCAGTAGAGCCACAGCGCTGTCAATAAGAGGATAAATATTGATGTCATTAGGTGATGTGACGTCCTGACATTGGGAGAGCTTGGTCAGCATCTGGAGCAGAAATGCGATGTTATCTGCTGCTGCTGCGTTAGTAGATACCAATCCGTCCAGGAAGAAGCCTAGATATCCCAACTGGTCTGTCCACAATGAGCTTTGTAAAACTATTACAGTCGGCGTCCTCTCCACCAATTTGATAGGGAATTCTGGATGGTGCGCCAGTAAATGAATCACGTATGGCAGCGCATACTCTGGAACCATTAGTGCACTCACGCAGGGAGACCCACTTGAAGATTGTCCAGGGCTGCCGATCATATTCGCTTCGCGCGAAGACGCAGCGTCAAACATTCGTCGCATGCGCTCCACTGCAATCCTGAGCAGATTCCGTGCAGCTTTCTTTACGCTGACGTTCGAATCCGTCGCAGCTAACGCCAGATAGCTTAGGTACTTGTGCGGCTGCTGAATGGGCTGCTTTATCAAGTGTGATGTCAGCTTCTTTAAGAACCTGCGACGAACGTCTTCGCTAGAGTCTTGCATGGTGAACCCAAGTAAATGCCACTCTGCTACTGACATCGAAGCCTCCAAGTGGCGGTTGCGCATGATCTTAATCAGACCGCATGATGCAGTCGCCCTGAACATGGAAGCTAGAGAAGGGGTCGTTCCGTACGTCTTTCCGTCCGAACGTAAAATTTCTAACAGCAACTTGACCAGCTTGGTACCATCCATGCGAGAGTCAAGTCGGCCTTCACTAGTACGAGAGTACACGACTAAGTTCACTGCAACCTTGATGGCCAAACACCGAGTCTCTGCTTGTTTGGATGCAGCTAATTTACCTCCTTTCTGGCTACGCTCTTTAGAGCCAGGTATGCCTGATACTGCTGAAGCATGTTGTTCTCCCCCAATTATATCATTCAGTAAATGAGCCCACAACTCGGAGAGGGGTGAGCTGTCTACAGAAAATAAATGGTTGCTACGTTTTGAAAACACTTCCAGGCTCTGCAACGTAGGCAACAGCCCAGGAGACTTCAGGGGGCTGTCGATTTCCTTGACGCTCAGTTTTCCAATCAACCGAGACGTTTCATCCGCCCTTCCATAAAAGTGTGAAATTGTTAACGCTGCCAGTTGTGCAGCCCGACTCTCGTTAGCAGCATTAAATTTTTTAGCCTCGACGTCGCTGTTTCCCAGACAGAAATTATGGAGATGCCCCACTAGTGCATCAGACGGTGTGTTACTCTCCTCTTCTTCAACTGATGCATCACCTCCTTCACCAACCGCCGCAGACCAGTGTTGTGAATAATTTGCAAGTATTTGTAAGCCTCCAAGAATCACCCTTGGGTCCTTCGAAAGAAGTTCTTCTTCATCATCTTCATCACCAGCACCAAACTGATTCGCGCGACGACCTTCGTCGCTTTCAACCAAAAGTGACGTGAGTTCTTCTCGAATGAAGGGCGCAAACAGTTCCGGTAACGCACCAGAGGTCATTACCAGTAGATCCACGAGACTGCGGTTTTCCCTAGATGGCCGACCTTCTTTCCCAATCAAAAAGTCTAAGAACATAGCCACCGACGCCTGATTGATTGTCAGAAGAGCGAGTTTTAGGCATAACTTCTTTAGAAACTCACCCAACGGCGTTTTCGATCCAACACATCGTATTAACTGGTCTCGTGCGTGTCGGATCTCGCCCTGACTTTTCGAGTAGTCGCACAGCTCGCCCATGTGCTTAAACACACTATGGTCCTTCCACTTCGATAGTCTTTCCAATAATTTGTTCAAGCTGCTGATATCCGAGAACAAAGGCGCTAGCCCATCATGAAATTGTTGCTTTGCATTTTCTAGCGCTCTATCGTCAGTCTCGGTAGCACGCCCCTTGCGACGATGCTGTATCTTAAATTGTACAAACGTTTTGCAAACCTCCTGGCAATTGGCACGTTCATTGAAGACTCGACGCAAAGCTTCTTTCGACATAGCATCCAAAGAGTGGAAAATAAATAGCAATCCATTCGCACGCGAACGCTCAGATAGATTTTTTGGTAAAAGGAAATCATCCAGGAGCCGAATCACACGGAGCTTGAGTTCTTGTTGGGGATATGCATAACACTTCAAAACATAGTCAGGGATCCAGCCCAGCTTTTTAAGGTTCGAAGCGGGGATATTGCGGTGATTAAGAGACAAAGGTTGATCCTCCTTCTCTTCCTCCCAGAACGAGGAAATGTGCGTGCTAAATACCTGGCTGAGGCCTGTCATCGTTTCCTTTCTCAGTAGCACTTTCTTATCTTTCATACGCTCTCCCACAGCGCGAAGACACTCCTCACTGATGAGATCCAAGCTGTTTGCCGCCAAGTCGCACAATTCGTGGACCACACTTTGCCGCACTTCCCAATCTGGATCACTCAATCGGAGAATAAATTCTTTCTCCAACAGGCCAGCCGAATCAGTCTTTTGCACCCAGATAGGTGTGCTCACTTGAACCATCTGAAGGCGAATTTCCTTACTTGCGTCGCGGAATCGACCCAAGAAATCACGAAAGCTCTTCATATACTGATGTCCATAGTCCGCGTGTGAGGATGAGAACAATTTTCCCATCAATCCAATAGCCTCCGATCTCGTGGCGACTTCGTCTACTTGAAGCTGCAGACAAACGTTCGGGAGAACATACAGCAGCAGCGACGGGTTAATCTTGTGTACCTCGTAGATCAGTGTGTACACGTGCTCCTTAAGCTCAGAGGCCTTCTGGGAGCCCAATTTCCCTTGAGTATCAATTAAAATGCTGTTAAAAAAGTTCGACAGCGGGCTTTGCAGGAGTTCGCTGGTTCGTCGAATAAGCTCCCGCGCCATGTGGCACGGCGTTCTCTTCACCGCATCTCCACCTTCTCCATCATCCTCAACGGTCTCCGTCGCTGCGTCCAGCAACGGCGTCAAGATCACCTCCAGCAGCGGCTGCTCCACGTCGCCGCTCTCTTCGATGCACGCCACCATGATGCTCAGCATCAAGTTCTCCATCTTGGCCGAGTGCTCCTCTCCGATCGTGTCGAACAGGGCCCGGAACAACTGCACCAGCATGGCGTCCTCCTGCTCTTCGGGGGTAACGTCCAGCCGCACCGCCAGCAGGCACGACTTGACCGTCGCGAGGCTCTCCAGCACGTGGAAGCAGAGCAGCCCGCTGGACGTGGTGGTCTGCGCCGGAGCGAGCGCCCGCAGCTGCTCGCACAGCAGCCGGAACACGCGGTGGAGCTCCTCGCTCGAGCCGAAGGGCGAGTCGGGCGCCGCCACGCGCAGCAGCTCCACCAGGCAGCAGGCCACGAGCGCGCGCACGCCCCTGTCCGGGTGCGCCAGCAGCTTCTCCTGCAGCAGCTCGGCCGCCACGCGCTGCAGCCGCTGGGCCGCGCGCGCGTCCAGCACGCCGTCCTCGCGCTGCTGCTGCGTGCTGGGCACGTGCTGCAGCGCCTGCCACGTCTGCTGGAGCCGCCTGCTCAGCGCGGAGACGTTGCGGCCCGCGCCCGACAGGAACGCGCCCGAGAGCGCGTCGTCCGGCTCAGACGCCCGCGGCGTCGGATTCCGGCGCTGCTGCTGCGCGACGTGCGCGGGCTCGGGGTCCTCCGCCTTGAACTCGCCCGCGTCCGAGCCCGAGCCCTCGCGGCGGCGGCGCTGCGCCGCGGCCTGCGCGCGCCGCGCGGCGGTCGCGGAGCGCGTGCTGCGCGCGGCCATCGAGTGCGGAATGCGGAGTGATGGTCTCTGGGTTTCCCCGCACTTTTGCGAATGCGGGCTTTCGGGTTGGCGGGCTTTTCGCCGGGCGGTCTCTCGATGTGCGCCACACCAACGGCAGCGCTTGGTGTGGCGCACGTAGGTATCTTGTGTAGTTACTCACTTCAACTGCAACTAATGCTGCGAATGAAATCGTTGGCGCCTGCATCTCGACTTACGGTCTGTAGCCCTCCTGGGCGACTTGTATCCCCACAGCCGGCGGAGATTCGAATTCCGCGCTAGCACGTTGCAGTCCACATTTCCATAATTTTCATGATGATTTAGAATTGACCCGCTTCGAACGCAGGGTGTGATGCCGCTTCTGCGACAGTCATCGGAGACGCCACAACGTCTTCGCTTTGGACTTGGCTTGCTGAATTGGCGAGTGGCTTCGTCGTGGCGCGGGTCTCGCGTTGGTGACAGACACCTTCAGCACACTCCTGCTCAGGATTTAAGGGACTTGCTGGGTAACGTTTGGTATTCTACAGCTTAATCCACAGCCCCCTGTCACTGCAAACTATGCGAAATCCCGCGCTTTAATAGCGATGCTCTCGTTGGGTAAGAGAATGTATTTGGCTAGCTGAACTTGGAATATGAGTATTTGGTAGAAATGTGTGGTGGAAAGCAAGCAATGATAGATAGACAACTGAAGGCTGTGGGGACAACAGCCTTCAGTTGTCTATCTATCATTTTAGAAGTGAAAGAGCAGTTGAAGTGCTCTAGGTTCGCCGAGCGACGCACCAGCTTTCGTTGGTATAACTGGACGCGGAAGTCACACTCCGGCGAAGAATACAGCACGTGTGCCTGACTCCACTTCGTGTCAGTTTCACTCGCTTGGAATGAACAAGTGTGCAGCCTTTGTCTTTTTTATAACGTGCCCCGTCCTGAGAGAGTAGTTACTACAGTAGTAAAGTGTACTTAGTACTGCGAATCATTCGTTGTCCTCTTTACGGGTGCACGCTGAATGACAACGCTAATCGGTAGTTGCAGTTTTGTTGGATTTTGGACAATGGTTGATAGCTAATGGTTAGGTAGCTACACGTTAAGGAACTTGTATGCTGCGCAGCCATCGTTGGTGGGCACGCCCGACGTATAGGTCACGCCGTCCTTGGTCGTGAAGCCGGACGTGATCCACGTGCCGATGGCCTTGTCTTGGCCCTGCAGCAGGTACGTGTTGTTCGTGATAGGCTCCGTTGTGCCGAAGTATTGGCAAGCCTTCTCATAGAAGCTGTATATACACGTCGAATTGTCCATGAGGCGGTTGTTGGTGTCAACGATACCGTCCCGTACGGTCTCGAGCATTTCGCAATCTCCGTCCGAATCGCCGGATGAGTAAATCGGGGCCGCACCCTTGTGGATCTGCATCAGGATGCTTTTGACTACTGTGGCCTTGCCAGGACCCCACGTGATGGGGTAGTCGTCCAGGAGCTCACCAGTGAACAGACCGGCGGCATTGGTCTTAAAGCGACCACCGTAAACGTTGTCACGTCCGACAAGGTACCCAAGTCCGACAAGGTCGGCAGCTTCCGCCGCGAAGAGTTCGGGTGATGCACTGATCACGTACACCTCAATGCTTGCCTCACGGAGAGCACGCATAGTTGCTTCTTGTCCACTGAAAGCGCGCAGGCCCTTCGAGTACGAACCCTCCACAGCCAAATCCCCGGTCGACGTGTAAGTGAAAGATTCTAGTGACTCGGCCAAGTTCCATCGGATACTTGCTCGAATGAACGTTTTGATCTCGTCTTCAGTCATGCCCACCAGCAGACGAGGATACACAATCATTGCATTAGTCAGAGAACACTCGGAGTATTCATTGCCGCCGTCCATGATCTCTAGGCCATACAGGAGAAATCCGAGCTTGGCACGAAAGTTGAGGAACTCGGTGGTCTCCTTGATTTGCGCGAGCGAGCGACTGGCATCGGATTCGTTGGTCAAGCTGTACGTGGGGGCAATGTAAGTATCATACAACACCTTGTAGTCTTTAGCCGTGTCGGTAAGAGCAGCTGTGAATGTCACGTCGGTACCGTTGACGTCTTGGCCGATGACCGAGTTAGTTCCGTTGGTGAAGCACGTATCGCTGCTCGTGCTGTTATAACCCAGAGAGAAGATCGTCTCGAACTCTTCCGGGGAGAAGCGGAAGTTCAGGTTGTCGACCTGGTAGAACATCGATGTAGCCGACACGTCTCCGAACATGCACGTGTTGTCCCAATCAAAGACAGCGTAGGCCTCGCCTGGCTTACGAACCGAATCTACGCTCACCAACAGGTTTGCCACGGCTTCGTTATTGTAGTCCGGGGCTTCCGCTGTCACGAAGTAATTGAAGGCACTGCCGCTAGCCCTAGAAGCCAAAAGAGCTGTCGACAGCGCCGCTGTAGCGAAGGCGCGAGCCATACGTGGAGTTTTTGGTGTGGACGTCCTGCGGCGAATTTGCAAATGCTAAGCCACTCCTCGTTCTTTGAGTCCGCAGCCAGGAGGCATACCACGGATGGGATCGACGGAACAAGCGTTGGAGCTTCCAGTGGAAGGTGGCCACGTCCCACTCGTCAAGACTGAATGGTGCCATTCCGATCGCTGGGGCCACAATTCTACTCGCGGAAGGCAGTAAGTCAGGGTATGCGACGGTAGTCTCCTCTTTTACACACTGCTTGGGTAGTCTCTGCGCGGTAGTTCGTTTTGTTGAGCGGGTAGCGGTGCCAAATGCTCCAAGGAAACGGTGGGCTACGGTAGCCCGGCTACCAGATAAAGGCTTTGTCGGCACGCGGAAGCCTTCACCCCCTGGATTCCATGGCGTGCTCAGTCACTGAGCTCACTGAGTCAGTGAGCACTGCTCACCATCGTCCGGATGCCCGACCTGGCTCAGATCTGGATCGGAGCATGAACGGTGATTTGCGATTGGTGTATTGTGACTTTCACTCACTTTGTTGTATTCGTAAACCGGGAATAAGGCATAAGAGATTGGGGCACCTCCCTACCTTTATTAAGGCGGTGAAGATAAATCCCTGATAAGAAGCGAAATAGCTCAGAACCCGCAGCCGTTTAAGACGGAAAACCCCCAATGTCGTCGACCTCGGCGACATTCGGGGTTTTGCTATTACGACGTACTCGCATGATTTAAGATGGAGAGCATTTGCTGTACGGATGGTATCTGATGTGGTGGGCATCACGGTGCGTGCACTGCAACGGTGGCTACGCCATTTCCAGGAAACAGGAAACGTCGATGTTGAGCTTAGAGAGAAGCAGCGTTCGTTTCGATGGCCTCGTGATCTTCTCAGTTTTGTTGACGATGTGAAGCTGCATCGATGCTTTTATTTCGAAGAAATAAAGTAGCAATTACGAAAAACTTCTCCGACCTTGAGAATGTATTGGACGCTACGGTATGTTGGGTACTGCACTTTGATTTGGATCTGTCCAGGAAGAAGCTAACCAAACTCGCGCTGGCTTAAAAACGCGTCCCTTTTCACGGCATCCAGTCTGTGCTTCCCCTTTCTTGATTTTCAAACAGCATCGAATCTGCAAAACGTGAGGGTCTTCACTTTCAGCATTAGAAAGAGGTGCTTCGGATGAAGCGTACTGCTGATGTTGCTCTAGTTCCTCCATGTTGTTGCTTCATCTGGAAGTGGTAATAATGCGGGCAGCTACTGTCCGTTTTGCTACACCTTTTCTAACGGATATTCCCGAATACAACACTGTCCCGAATAAAAGCACTTTGGCCATTTTTGAAAGCGGTCTAAAATTAGAAGCCCTACCCGATTTTAAGACCTGTACAAATTATGTGGTGCACACAGGCCATTGGCTTCTCCTGACCAATAGTTCCTACGCCAACGCTTAGCCATTCCTCTCCAAACTGTACGCCATGCGCATCGATCCACTTCATTTTCCATTATGGCTCACCGCCGCAACTCTATTCCAATCTGGCGCAAGCAGGAAGTCATTTCCTGGATCGACACTGAAGGCAACGGCGTCCCGACACGCGCAGAAAGCACTTCCGCGACCTCGGACTGAAGATCGACGGAG
>BSXT01004101.1:0-10599 GCA_030267785.1 Phytophthora fragariaefolia
GAAATTAATATATTAATGTTAATATCTTTATTAGGTTTAATGTTATTAGTCTCTTCAAACCATAAAAAATTAAATATAATTATTTCTTTGTAGCTCAACGGTAGAGCAAATGGCTGTTAACCATTAGGTTGTAGGTGCGATGGTATTTTTGCCTATTCCTGTGACCCACGGGGCAGGATACACGTCCTTCGGTTTTGAGTTTGGCCACGAACTCGGTGTGAGGTTTGTCTACATATCGGACGTGAGTGGATTTCCTGAGGAGACGCGGGCATACCTCAATGACACCGACAAGCCATCGGTTGACATCTTAATGATCGACGCGCTGTATCTGGAAAAACGCAACAGTGCGCATATGAATTTGATGCAGGTGGTCAAGGAGATCCAAACCATCCGTCCCAAGCGCACTCTACTCACTGGCATGAGCCACGAGCTAGATTATTTTACGTACGGTAAGCTGGCAAAGGAGATTGGTGATGAAAAAGGTCTGCACATCGAGATGCCTTATGATGGCATGCTGATAGCTTTCCCATAAATATGTCAGGAGCATTACAGTTGCAATTAATTCTTGATTTCTCGCTGAGCTTTTTAATATCCGCAGACATGATATTCTTTGGACATTTTACTCGATTGTATCGGAAATAGCTGCATCGTTGTCCAAATCTGGTGTCTCAATTGTGGTAGCCACTTCAGTATTAGCATCAGAGTCGCCAGACGATAAAGAAACCAGCAAACCGGCCTCGCGCATGATCTCATCAAAACCGTCGATCTGCTTGCTGACCGCACTGTCAGCACTTAGAGCAGACGCTGATGGAACAGGAAACAACCGATGAAAACACTTGATCAGATACGGTACTAGCTCCGCACGAATAACCTGCCGAAAACGCAGGATCCCCATCAGTGTTAAGTAATCTAATCAGGAAAATGTACAGATAGTAGATTGGTATGCCTTACCTCGCTCATAGCACGAACTGAATCAGTTAATGCCACTGCTCTAGCATTCTTCGGTGCAGTGCTCACATTTTCACTGTTTTCGTCCGTCGGGGCGGACAGATTAAGCCCATTCTCCCGAACAAAGTCGGCGATTGTAAGCAACATCGTGCCAACGGCGCTCTGGTACTTTTTGCCAAGACGATTCTGCAAAGACGAGATTGCACACAACCTTAATTCATTTAGAGAAGAAAGCAGCGCGTTGGTGAATTCGGCCAGCAATGGAAATGACATCAGACACCGCGGCGGTGAATAATCTTCTCCGTCAGATGAAGCAACAGTCGGACGAGAAGCAAATGAGAAGTTGCTGCCACTCCCATTTGCTGATGAACGGTACGATGCAATCACGATGGGAGTTTTTGACGTAGCCGAAAACGAGGACCCACCAGGCGGTGACAGTGAATGCGCATTCAAGTTTTCTTGGAATTCGCGGCAAGCTGATCGCCAGTACTCCGTGATGAGGTTCAACACATGATCTTCGAAATACACGACTAAAACAGCCCGAAAATCCACACCAACCCGTCCCAGAGACCCACCAAAGAACAGACTTTGTTCGAGGATTGTCGCGATCGAGCTGAAGTCGTCGATCTTAGGGAGCTGTCTATCGTCATTAAAAACAATTGAAGGTTAGATAACTTTTAGCCTAAGCTGTGTCACCACGAGTGTGTAGACAGCAGTAGATCAAACGTACTTCATCAGGATGTGAATAAAATTTGCGACCGTTGCCGTCGCCCAACGGCACAGGGGAGGGTCTACCTTGCCGTCTACGTTCTATCATGACACGAATTAGTATAGGAGAGAACAGGGAGAGTTTAGCTAAATTGTGCAACCCGGGGATTTCGTGCATCGTTACCTCGCTACCAAAGATCGCCGAGTACTGCGTGATCATGTCAAACCAGCTCGTCCGCTTGACGTCGATGACTTGAATAATCTAGCAACAAATACACTCACTCATCAGAAACCGCGCTCTACGCGCACGCATCATCATCTTCGCAATACTGTACTCACATATTGGTACGGGTCCGATGACGAGATGCCTCTGCTCAATGACGACAGCCAGACGTTCCTGCACGCCAGGAACTCCTCCTTCAGCTGCTTCTCGTACTCGATCGAGCCCACCGCAGCTGCCGCGTCCTTGCGCACCAGCGCATCCAGCCGGCGCAGATACCCGACGACGCGCACGCAGAGCGCGAGCTGCAGGTCCTCGCGCAGCTTCTGCAGCAGCTTCTCCCTCATGGTGGCGGTCATCTCGGCCACCTCGCGCACGAGGCAGTCGATCACGAGGTTGCGCGCGGCCTCGGCGCCGCCCTCGGCCTGGAAGGTCTCGTTGGCGAACTGGATCACGTCCAGCGCCGAGTCGAAGAGCTCGTTGTGGATGCAGGCTTCGAGCAGCTGCGGGATCTCCAGCAGCTCCGTGAGCTGCAGGTAGTGCTCGAACACGAACTGGATGTCGCCCAGCTTGGCCACGACGTCCGCCACCTCCTCGTGGGACGCGGCGCAGAGGCGCTGCAGCGCCGGGATGGCCGCCTCCACGCCGCGCGTGTCGCGCTGCAGCTCGGCCAGGTCGTCCTTGACGATGGCCGCGCACTGGTTGCTCTGGATGAACACGTGGTAGTTCTTGAGCACGAGGCTGCGCAGCTGCTCCGCCGTGTTGTCCGCCTGGATCTGCAGCCGCCACGGCTCCTTGCGCAGCTCCTCGAGCGAGCACGTCTTGAGCGACTCCATCGCCGCCGTGATCCGGCCCCGAGGAGAGGCAATGAGGTCGCGTTCGAAACGCCAATATTTCTGGTACGAAATGTGATCATTGAGGTGAAATGTTGCAGGAATGAGATCACGTTCGAAACGCCAATATTTCTGGTACGAAATGTGATAATTGAGGTGAAATGTCGCAGGGAAGGAAACTCACCGCGAATTTCATCGGTGTGGCGTGTGCGGGTGCTACAGTACTGTACATACTGCTGTGATGCCGGCCTGCGCTATTTATCATAGCGGGTTGAGCTGTTGGGTCGGTTGGTGTGACACATTTGATGCGATAACGGGCCAGACTGCAGCTTGCGATTTACGTGAGGGATCGCGCGTGAAATATGAAGTTTGTGTCGTACTTCCTGTGATGTGGAGGGCGACAGAGTCTGCCGGACAGACCTTCACCCAGCAGCTGACAACAAAATACATACATGTACACAGTAGTGTTCACGCGCAGGGTGTGCTCACACACGAATGGACTGCTTTGAAGCGATGATCCACAAAGTATGTGTACTGCAGTGTAGTAGAAGACGCGGTCCAAAGCAAGTCACGTTGACCAAGGCGGGTCACTTCCGAGCTTCGATTCGTCAATACCCCTTCATTATTCGGAGCCTTGCTGGTTCCGGTGTGAATGCATTCACACGGGAAAGTGTTTCCATCTTGCTGTCGAGATGAATGCACAGAATTCGGCGTGCCTATAGGGACCACGACTAACGTGTACTGTGCGCGGCCTAAGGGCGACACTACCGGCATTTGACTACTAGTCGTGTCAGCTGAACGGGGGGAGGATCACTTTGCTCTCGGCTGCTTGGGGGTCGAAGCTGCTCGATCTTCCGGAGCAGGTTGAAGCGCGCCGGTTTCGGGCTGAAGTTCAACTTTTAGCCCTAGCCCTCGTTTTACGTGTCACTTCGCAGCATACTGAATCCCACATGTTCGAGTTCAGCAGCCTTATCTGACGATCGCTCACCTGCGACTTGAAACGCAACGACCTTCCTCCTCGCGGGCAGGAACGGGCATGTGGCCGCGCCTTCGTCACGGCTGCATCGAAGAGCGCTCCCGGCCGGAGGCAATTTCCTGAGTTAGTTGCCACTGTCGAATTTGACTCGAGAAGCGCAAAGCCTCAAAGCCTCCACCACTATCCCTCCCCCCTTCTCCCTGTTTCCACCATGCTGACACGCAACGTTACTCTGGCCTCGCGCTCGGTGGCGTCCATCAGCCGGCGCCACTTTGCTGCTGCCACTGTTTCAACAAACGCCAAGCGCGTTAAAGTCAACGGCCACGGCCACGAGGCGCAGCAAAGCGGCCAGCTCAGCTATGTCCCGTCGGGCTCCGACGGGCGCTTCTACATCGAGCAGTTGTACGTTGGGCTGCTGTCGTTACTCCGCGCTAGTTACACAGCTAATGCGCCTGTTATTCTTCACAGGAACGAGCACTGGCGTTCAGCGGTGGCCGGCCAAGACTTCAACAAGGACGACGTCATCGGCTCAGCCCCCGGAAACCTGGTGCGTTGTCCTCAAACTGGATCGGGAGGTGTGCACGATAACTCACCCATATCTTCCTGCTCGTCTGTGCTACAGTACTCGAAGCCGACTCGATTCACCGTGCAGATCACGCCCGACAAGCACATGGACTTCACGGGCGGACTGGAGTTTGTGAACCACAGTTGCAACCCCAACACTCGGATCGACATGGCCGAAAACGAAGCGAAGGTGTCGTTCGTGGCAATCAAACCCATTTCAAAGGGTGAACACCTGACATTCGACTACTCAACGAGCGAGTGGGACATGGACGAGAAGTTTGACTGCAGGTGTGGTGCGCCAAATTGCCGTGGCCACGTTGGCGGTGCCAAGTACTTAAACGACGAAGAGGTAAATGCGCGACTGCCGTATTTCACACCAAGCGTGCTGCGCCAGCTGCTTGACCGCAAACTTTCAAATTAAATTTTAACTGTCATGGTGAAAGTGGTCGAACCGCTGCAGCTATTCTCCTTTGATGTCTCAAGCCCCTGGCCTGTGTCGAATGACGACACGGGTCTTGCAAGAAGGTGAAGTTGGAGGCGAGTAACAGAAGCAGAAGACAGATAAATTGCACTAAGAATGTCATCTACTCCATCAAATGAATTCGTCAGGATCTTGTCGTGCTTGGAGGGTATTTGTCAGGGCTCGATGCCATCGATTGCTTCCATTTTTCGAGCGTATCTACCACGCCTGCAAGCACTTGCTTATCCTCCATCCGCACCCGAATTGCAAATGCCAACCGAGCATTCGACTCGATCTCTGTTTCTGCTAGGATTGCTTCGTCCTCTTCAAGCCTGTTTTCAGCAGCATACACAATCATTACTCTTCGGTCAGAGCATCTACTAGCTATCCACGTACGTACGTCGTAGAGTAGTTCGCGAGTTTGCGTCGGCACGTGCTTTGCAGATTTTCGTACACAGCCAACTCATTGCGAACACTGAGGGGGGACGACTCAAAAGCCTGCAATTGAAGCGACGATATTACACACATTAGCGACTGGGGGGGCTTGAACATCAAATCAGCTAAGGGAGAGCTTACCTTCTTGTAAAGACGAATTTCCTGTTCATTCATCAAGATCACTCTCAAGGTAGCCAGCAGTCTTTCATCAACATCATTTTTGAGGAGCGTTCCTCGGAAATCGTACGTTTGCTCAGCAGTAAGCTCGTTCGAGTCGAGAACAGTCTGCTTCAGCTTGAAGTAAGGGTCAGTAGGCGGGATTTTCATCCAGAAGTCGACACCCCGTCGAAAGTTTTCACACGAGACAAACCCATACGAGTACAGCAGCTTTGCGTTCGAGTATTGGCCATAGCTGATATGCAACGCGGACCCAGCCGCCACATTTTCCGGGACAAGGTGTGTCATCATTTGCTTCTCCTCATCGAATGACACAAAATCATCCAGCGGACTACGCACATTCACGTCGTGGTTGAACATATCCATTGCCGGACACAGGACATGAAAGTACTTTCCGCCCTTGCTCACACCGAACGCGCGGCTCCAAATCACACTCATCGCCCACATATAATCCTCGATAGTCAAGGTCGGCAGGGCCACAAAAATATCGGGGAAATCTTCAACCACCGCTTGGTGAATGTTATCAAAGTCTCTCGCCAGGTGCTGCTTCATCAATTGCGTCAGCAGCAGCACGTTCGTCCCCGTCAGCTCGTTTAACTCTGCCTCCGTCCAGAAGACCGGCATGTCGAACGTGGTGGGCATCGACGCGATGAACGGTGCGAAGAACGACTCGTCACCTTTGCTGCGCTCGTACATCAAGTGCATTGCTAGCACCTCGTCGTCGGGGATCTGCGGATATTTCTCGATCACCGGCGCCAAGTCCGACTTGGCAGCGGACTCGACGTTCATGGTGAGCTTGAACGGCACCCGCAGCGTTACCTGGCCGCTGGCCAGCGCCTGTTTGGCGAAGACACCGTGACCCTCGATCTTGCCCAGGTATCGGATGTCCAGCAAACTGTCGGGGGTTCCATGGGCCTCGAGCCACTCCAGGAGCTTGGTCACGACAGCAGGAGAGCTCATGGTCACTTACTGTAGAGCCTTGTCATAATGGATGGCTGACGGCGGTATGCGTTTCCACAGTATTTACAGTATTTATAAAGTTTAGGGGTACTTCGATGGTCGATGGATACAAGGCAACTTCAAGGTAGGCAGGCCGGCGTCGAGCAGCAGGTCGTTGAGTATCATACCTGTGAGTCGCCGTTGGAGCTCTTGGTCTTGCTGAGCCTGCAAGGAGGAGAGGATGGAGGTGCCCTTGGCGCGAGAGATCGGCGTGCGGGGGAATGTTTCCGACCGAGTATGCTGAACTGCACTTGAGAGCTCGTCGTATGTCCTGCAGAGCTCGGACTGCACCTTCGAGACAATAGCGCTCACGTTAGACGTGATACAGTTTTGCGACAGTAGTACGTCACCGTTGAGACCGTCTTCAGCTCCTGATTCATCGGAAAGCAGTAGTAGGTCCCGTTCCAGTTCACGTTCGGACTGTTGTCGGATAGCTAAGAGCTCATTGATTTCACTTTCGACATGCTGCTTGATAAGCCCCAGTATCGATGCCTGGTCAAGCACTTGCTCGCAACAAGTCATCGCATTTAAGCAGTCAAGAGCGAGCGTTTTGACAGCATCGTAAAGTGCATGTGCTGAAGCCGATACTGGCCCGGTTTCGATCTCTAAACGATGCAACGCTGGCAGACAGAGCTACATCCATGACATTCAGCCCCCGTCAGTTAAGAGAAGAGTACTCAAGTTCAAAGCATAAACCCACCTCGCCGTTTACAATTTCGAGACGCTCCACCAATTGATGCGCTAAATCAACATCACCTGCTCTCGAGTCTTGGCCGGCCACTTGTTTTACAACTTCATGGGATGCTCCAACTTTTGCGCAGGTGACAGTTGCAGAGATATTGGTACGGATAGCAGGATTCCGTGGGCTATCACGTGATAAGGGCAAAAATCGACGTTGTGACCAAATTCGCACCTCCGAATTTACAACATCGTCGAAAGCGCTGGCGAAAATGCTATCTGCCACTCTTTCGCTTATTGTCGCCTTGGCAATGAAATTTTCATCATTGACGGCATTACCAGAAATATTTGTCCCTTTATTATATTTTCTGGACGTGATATCGGCTAAAATTTCTGAAATATAATACATACAGGTTAGTTACTAGCATACAATTCTTGAAAAGGCAAACACGTACCATGGTCGAGTGCTTCAACCATTTCAGTGAATATTAAGGTTGATACTCGGTCAGTAATACTTTCGTCTGAGTTTTGCTCACCATTTTTGGGTTCTGCACCAACAAATGAATTTGACTCATCGGACTTCGCTGATATCATCTCCATCGATATGTCATCATGCAGGGTAGCGTCGCCAAGTTGACCACATTCTGAAGTAATCTCATCTGGTTTAGTGAATGCATCTGCTACTTGTACTATTATGGGAAGCATGCCATCACAACAACGAGCATCGTCTAATGCTTCGATGTTTACTTGAGCTACATCAAACTTCTTGCTCGTGCGCTCTCCAGAGCCCCCCATATCTGTTGACCGTGGACTTGAACCTTCTAACTCTACCAATAATTTATGGCAGTTAGGAGTTGATGAATATGATTCCTTCTCGTCTGTAGTATTTGTCGATGATACCTCGGCAGCCTCTACAACTTCCGTGTAGTCAAACTCAACCAGCAGGTCGCCATTTGAGAGCTCTGTATGGGGGCGTGAACCAGTTTCATTAGCCCCACAGTTGGCATTGACCAGCAGCCCAGCACACAGACTGTCATCATGTGAGACGAAAATAGTTTCTGCACCTTCGACGAATTCATATTCAGCTAGCAAATCGGGAGAGTTTTGCCTAGTCTCATAAATGTGTTGATCACTGACGTCCTCTTTTTCCATAGTGCTCTCGGTATCTTCCTGATGTGGAATATGGAGAGAAGCGTGTGATATCTTCTCTTCTCTAGCAATTAACATTTTGCCCTTTGAGTCCGGTATAGCTAGTGTATAGGCTTCTTCTTCCTCCACACCTTCGTCAGCACCCATGACTAACCATTCGCCGTTCTCAGCATATTCGGAAGTTAAGTGGGGAATATCTTCACGCCGGTTCTGGAGAGTTACAGCGTCTGCACTTGTACATTGCTTATCGTTCCCCTTATCGTGATCTTGACTGCCTTGCCCATTTGCAGAATCGCTCGCTATTGCATCGCTACTCGCTCCAAACAAATATGTTTTTCCTTCGTCAGGTTTGGTGTCACAAGGTATTGCAACATAAAGGTTAGGTTCATCGAAAAGACAATGCAGCTGTTCAGCATCTTCGATGTAGGTGTACCCGTCAAGCAGATCAATACTTCTCATTGCTGGGACACCCGTTGAGCGTGACCGTAATACATCGGATATCAGACACTTTTGCATGTCACCACCACACACTTCCTCGACATAGTCGAAATTGATCAACAAATCAGCTTGTCCCTCACTTTCCTTCCTTAGGTCAAAACTAGAAGAATAAAGGAACTTCCTGGCTTCAAGGTTCATCACTTCCAACCGATTTCGCTGACGGCACAAGGCCAGTTCGGTCTCATCAGCTTTGAGTAGCTTTTCAGTATGCTCCATTTCATCCCAAAGAAGTTTTTCTTCCGCTACTAGCTGTTCTTTACGTCGCTCTACACGCATTTTCTTTTGCACCGCAACTATCTCATTTTTACGGTCTGTAATCATTTGTTTTAACTGCTGAAGTCTGGAAGTTCGTTCTTCAATACTCTTTGTTAGCACCTCTTCGAGGTCATGAGATATCGAAATTGATACTGAAGCATCTTGTGACTTCCTCTCCTCAACAATGCATTGCATATCAGTATTCGGTTCAGCGAATGGCGTGTCTTTTTCATCGTAAAGCTGGGCCACCACCGCCTCTATAGCCTGAGAAAGCTCCCCCTCATTTGCGCTGTTCTCGGTCGCGGATGCGGCTACTGTGGTAACCCTTTCAGGACATGGATTCTGGATAGTGTTTGATACATCAGAGTCATTAGCGAATGATCCTGACGCACTGTCAAAGCCTTCATCAGAATATGCATCTTCGTCGTGATTAGGTATTTCGTGTGCATCATTCTCAATGGCGTTGCCTTCCATAAATAAATCTTTAACTGAAACAGGAACGCCTTTAGAAAGTAGGTCTGTATCTGATTGAACTTCACCAAACGATTCGTCATTATAATCATTTTCATAGTCAAACTCTTCAACGCTATCCCCGTTTATTCGGTATCCGTCATCTTTTGCCTCTCCTTTATCGATGAGGCTAGGAGCAGTATCGTGCGCAACTTCAGATTGGCGGCTGAAAACACCTAGTGTGATCTCGCTATTCAACTCTTCTCTCTCCTTCATGTCTATTCCGGATCGATTTACAAACTGCTCGCTGCCCACTGTTTCAGCCTCGAAGCTAGCGACGTCTGAAGATTGCTTACTGGCGTCTGCTCTACTTTCGTCGTGAGACTCGCTTCTATCTTCTTCGAACGACTCAGATGCATATTCTTCATCGTAGACGTTCTCGTCAGCTGGTAAAATTTTGTCAACGTCTTTGCCAAACAGCTTACTAACGAGAGAAGGAGTCGGCTCCGTGGCAGAATAATTAGCAGACTTTATTTCATTTGCAGTAGCCTCTTCATCGCTAGCATGACATACTGATTTCTTTACAATTGGATACGGTTGCTGCAGTACAGCAAGTTCGCTAGCGAGCTGATGAGAAATTTCCACTTTAGCTTGGTGTAATTCACCCTCCACATCCACTTCAAGGGCCAGCCGTGCAATTATGTCAACCTGTCGTTTTTGTTCCTCACGACGAAATGCCTCCTTTTGCTGGTTGAGAAGTCTCTCTTTCATATGGAGTAGCTCCACTGCCTTTGCTTTCTTCCGATCAATTTTATCGACGTTTGCATGACCTGGCATTTCTTTCACTGCCTTTTGTAGAAGAGAAATCTCAGCAATAAGAAGCTTTGTCGTCGATGAGTCGTCTGAGCAGGATTGCATCTCACGATCTCTTATAGATTGTCGTTCGAGTAAATGCTCCGAATGAGAAGCCACTGTCTGTTCCGATTGCTCAATTTCAAATCCATCGCCAGAATAATTCGCCACTTCACTCGTGCTAGCGATTTCTTTGATATCGTCTTCACCACATGAGTCGCTATTTTCATTGATTTCATTGTCACTTGAAATTTCCCCAGCATCACTTGTCACAGCGTCTTTTTTAATAACTTGATCTTCACCTTGCGCGATTAAAGGCTCGATTGTGTCAGAGTCTTTCGTCATTTGTGTCATTTGATTTTGGCTGCTCTCACTCACATCAGCAAAATCTTCTTCG